>PVJA010018637.1:0-39569 GCA_004027025.1 Myocastor coypus
AAGTCAAGAAGAGCATGGAGCAGAGTGCTTCAAGTCCTCCATGAAAAAATTTCCAGCCCAGACTGGTATACCCTGCAAAACTCTCGTTCAAGTATGATGGAGACGGGCTGGGGAGATAGCTCCGAGGCACAAGTGCCTGCTGGGCAAGTGCAAGGTCATGAGTTCGAACCCTGGTCCCACAAAAAAAAAAAAAAAAAAAAAAGTATGATGGGGAAGTGAAATACTTCCATGACAAGTAACAACTAAAGAATTTCATGATGTCAAAGCCAACCCTACACAGACTACTAAAAAGTATTTTAGAGAAGGACTAAAATGATCCAAACTCTACAAATGACACCAGAAAGAACCCAGCAAATAGGACAACAAATTAAACAGGAGAAAAAGGAGTAGACCTTAGTAAGTAAAAGACATGTCAATCATAAGTTAATACATTTCAATTATAACTATCAATGTAAGTGGACTCAATTCTCCAATTAAAAGAACTAGACTGGCAGAGTGCATAAGGAAGCAAAATCCAACAATATGCTATACCAAAGAAACACACTTAACTCATAAAGAAATTCCTAGGCTAAAAGTTAAAGGATGGAACATAGTACTATGTGCCTCAGCACCTAAAAAAAAAAAAAAAAAAAAAAGCAGGAGAAGCAGGAATAGCAATCCTGTTTGCAGACAGTCTAAGCTTCAAACCAAGATTGATCAAATGAAACAAAAAAGGCCACTACATACTGGTTAGGGGAAAAATTCAAGACGAAGCTATTCAAGCTAACATAGTAAATACGTATCCACCCAACACCGGAGCACCAAATTATATAAGACAAATTTTAACGGATATGAAAAATCCAATATCCAATACCACAATTTTAACAAGAGACCTTAACACCCCTTTATCCCAAAAAAGACAGATCAAGCAGACAAAAAATTAGCAAAGAAATAGCAGAACTGAACCAGATCTTGGAAAAACTGGACTTAGTGGACATACACAGTCATCCGCCCAACCACTTCTGAATACACATCTCTTTCAGCAGCACAGGGATGTTTTTCAAAATAGACCACATACTAGTACATAACTTATGCTTAAGTATATGTAAGAAAACAGAAATTATCACACACATATTATCTGACCACAATGCAATGAAACTGGAAATAAATAACAAAGGAAATCACAAGAACTCCAGACATACATGGAAATTAAACAACACTCTCCTCAACAACCAGTGGCTTACAGATGAAATTAAATATTATCTGGAATTTAATGAAAATCCAAACACAATTTATGGGATGCAATGAAAGCAGTTCTTAGAGGGAAATTTATAGCTTTGAACTCACACATTAAGCAAACAGAACAGGAACAAATAAATATTCTTATGCAGCACCTAAGCCAACTAGAAAAGGATGAGCAAATGAAACCCGAAGCCCAAACACAGAAGGAAATTATAAAGATTAGAGCAGGAATTAAATCAGTCAATACAAAGAAAACAATACAAAGAATTAATGAATCAAAAAGATGTTTTTTGAAAGATTAAATAATATTGATAAGCCACTAGCTAACCTCCTGAAAAAGAGGAAAGAAAGAACTCAAATTCAAGCAATAAGGAATAAAAAGGGTGAAATTATTACAGACCCAGCAGAGATTCAGAGGAACCTTACTAGCTACCTTGAGGATCTTTACTCTGACAGAATTTTTTTTAATTTTTATTTATTTTTTTTCTTGTTTCAGAACTTTTTGTTGGTTTATTTATTTATTTTTATGGCCAGCTCAGCCTGCCCTGAGGGCAGGTCTGGCACAGCATGTGGTGCCAGGCATCGAACCGCGGTCCCTGCAGCCGCCTAAGCTTTCTCAAGCAGGTGCTTTAGACCACTGAGCCATCCTGCTGGGCCCCACTCTGACAGAATTGAAGACACAGATGAAATGGACAGATTCCTAGAAAGGTACAAACTACCAAAACTGAAGCAAGAAGATATAATAACTCTCAATAACCCAATAACAGCCAATGAAATACAAAATGTAATAAAAAGCCTACCAACAAAGAAAAGTCCAGATTCTGATGGACTCACCACTGAATTCTACAGGAAATTTACAAAAGACACGATCCCAATACTCCTCAAACTCTTCAATGAAATTGAAAAGAAAACAATCTTCCCAAAATCATTCCTAGAGGCAAGTATTGTACCAATACCAAAACCAGAGAGAGATGCAATTAAAAAAGAGAACTACAGGCAAATTTCTCTCATGAACATAGATGCAAAAAATCCTCAATAAAATCCTCGCCAATAGAATACAGCAAATCATCAAGAAGATTATACACTATAACCAGGTAGGATTCATCTTAGAGATGCAAACGTATTCATGTAATACACTATATCAATAGAGCCAAAGCCAAAAATCACATGATCATCTCAACTGATGCAGAAAAGGCTTTCGGCAAAGTCCAGCACTCATTTATGTTCAAAGTCCTACAGAAAGTTGCCTCTACCTCATTCTATGATAATCCAACAGTGAACATAATTCTAAATGGAGAAAAGCTGAAGTCTTTTAGTCTCAAATCAGGCACAAGACAAGGATGTCCTCTATCATCACTCCTATAAAATATAGTTGTGGAATCATTTGCTATAGCCATCTGGGACTTCCTCCAGCTGAGAAGGTTTTGCACATCAAAAGAAATTACCAACAGAGTGAAAAGACAATCCACAAATTTTGAAAACAAATTTAACTAATAAGTATTCAGATGAAGGTCTTCTATCTAGAATTTATAAAGAACTAAACAACATTAGAGTCCCAAAATTCCTAATCTAGAACAAACCTATAAATACATGAAGAAATGCTCCACATCGCTAGCCATTTGTCAAATGCAAATTAAAACAAAATAACACTTAGGTACCATCTCACTCCAGAAAGAATGGATATCATTAAGAAATCAACCAACAACAAATGTTGGAGAGGCATTGGGGAAAAAGGAACACTTCTCCACTGCTGGCGGGAATGCAGATTGGTGCAACCATTACAGAAAGCAGTGTGGAGACTGCTTTAAAAACTAGAACTGGAAATCCCATTCAATCTAGCACTCACCCTACTGGGACTTTTCCCAGAGGAACTGGAAACATCATATCATAGTGATATCTGTGCACCTATGTTCACAGCAGCACAATTTGTGATAGTCAAATCTTGGAAACAACCAAAATGTCCATCATCTGAAGAATGGTTGAAAAAGATGTGGTATTTTCATACAATGGAATATTACTCAGCTACAAAGAATAATACACTAGAAGACTTCATATATAAGTGGATGTATCTTGAACATATACTTATAAATGAAATATACCAGTCCTACATGTGTAAATATCATACAGTCTCCCTAGTGTAAGAACTCAAAAGAAGAAATAAAAATGGAAGGGCAAAACATAGCTGAATGGAAACCAAGGACTTAAGTATTAAACAATGAAGTGTCTGCAAACAGAAAAGACAGGAAACATAGCAGTAGTAAAACCATGCACTTACATACCGGATGTATTAGATAATTGTCCTAAGAACCACCAAAATACTTTTCACACTTTGGATAGCAGTGAGTAACACCAAAATTATGCTTGGAATGCCTGTTATTCTTGTCTTTTACACTTGTGCTGCTTCTAATGTAATTTCTGTTACTATTATACTCTCTTCTCAAGCAAATGATTGGTTCATAAGAAACCAAAAAGTGTATTAAATGAGATTAAGAGACTAGGCAAAATGCCAATAGCTTTAACTGGCTACAATTTTTTTTTTTTTTTTTTTTTTGTCTTTTTTGAGACAGGGTTTCGCTATACAGTTGAGGCTGGCCTTGAGCTCACTCCTGCAGCCCAGGCTGGTCTCAAACTCGCACCAATCCTCCTGCCTCAGCCTCCCGAGTGCTGGGATTACAAGCATGCGCCACCACGCCCACTGGCTACAATTTTATATATACTTAGATTTCCAAATGTCTGTGTAAAAATTTGTAACTGCTTTTATCACATTGTGTAGAGATTTACTGGAATATCAATGATTGATGGAAAATACTGATTCCAAGTTAAGTATAAGATATTTGATATTCAGAAAGTTATGTTAAGCTCAAGTTACCTATGTTATACAGTAATAGTATCATGAAGCTTCTCTTCTGGACAGTTAAGTATGTAAGTTTATAGACTAAAAATTAAAGAAAAAGAAGGGCTAAAAGAATTGCCATTATTTTTGCCCTAGCCTTTCAAGGTCAGTGAGGGCTCAGAACTTGTGCTGTAATATCCTATAACTAGGTGGTTCCCCAAATTTTCTGTTCAAGGAGATTGTGGGACCACAGAGGAAAGCGATAGATGATGTACAGTGTGTGTAAGGAAAGTCTCCTAGACAGAGAACCTTCTCTAAGGCTTTCACAGAGAGCAAACTGGTCAAGCAATGGCTGTGACTCATCCAGATGGCTGACACTGACAACAGTTCTACAAAGCACTGTACATGGTTTCAAAGTAAATCCTGAGGGAATCTGAGTGACCTTGCGAGACACAAAGTTACATCTTTTGTTATGCAGGTCTTGCTTTAACTTGGCCTTAAACACCCAGCAGAAAAATTTAACCAGGAGGCATAAAATGTAAAGCTAGGTTAGTATGCTGAGCTTAAATCAACATTTTCTGACATTGCCAGTTCTGCCAATAATCCATTGCAAATAGGGAATAATGGACTATGTATACAACTACTTTCTCTTAGTTTAATGAGAAAAAAATTTTTGTACCAACACTGATTAGAAAAATTATCATGTCTAAACCCTGTGCTCTGTATAAGTACTATGAGAACAACAATATGCATTGTGTCAATTATTGGGAATGTTTGACTATGGTGTTTTTGAAAAAAAATAATAAAAAAGAATACTTTGGTAGAATGAAAATAGAATTGAGTAAGAAAGAAAAGGATACAAGAGGAATGACTCATTTCTGCATGCTGTTCAAGTCCTGGAGGGCTTTTATTCTTCTGGGAAGGTACTTCCACATTGCTATTTTTTTTAACTCAGGTTTATTTGACCTGAGTGTCTCTGTTCCTTGCAACCAGAAGAGGATAACTGCCATCAGTTTTAAAGGCATCTGGTCTAGACAGCAAACACAAAAATAGATCAATGCAACTGCATCAAACTAAAAAGCACATGCACAGCAAGGCAGTCAACAGAGGCAACTTATAGAATGGGAGAGAACATTTACAAACCTCACATCTCACAAACAGCTACTACTGGAAAATGTTTGGAGAACTGAAAAACACAACAGTGAGAAAACAAATAACTCAATTCAAACCTGAGCACAAAGTGCCTGAAAAACATATTTCGCTAAGAAAAGGCAAATGGCAAATAAGTATATAGGGGAAAAAAGTTCAACATCATCAGTCACTTGAGGAACACAAATTAAGTCCACAATAATATAACATTTCCCATGTGTTAGGAGAGAGCTATTATCAAAGACACAAGAGGCAATCAGTTCTGGTGAGAATGTAAAGAAAAGAGAACTCTCACCATTGATGGGAATATAAATTAATACATCCATAGGAAAAATATGGCCCAGCGAGATAGCTGAGCACACTAAGCACCACTTAGGCATGCACAGGGACAGAGGTTCAATCCCTAGCACCACATGCCTCACAGGCCACATCCCTGGGTGTGCTGAGCCAGCAATGGAGTCCCAACATGGGACATACCTGCAATCCCAGCACTGGGGAGCCTGAAAACAGAAGGATAATTACAAGTCTGAAATGCACAGTGAGGCCCTATTAGAAAATTAAAAAGAAGCCAGGCATAGTGGTGCATGCCTGTAATCCCAGCACTCGGGAGGCTGAGGCAGGAGGATCGGTGAGAGTTCAAGACCAGCCTGGGCTACAAAACTGAGCTCAAGGCCAGCCTGAACTGTACAGGGAGACCCTGTCTCAAAAAGACAAAAAAAAATTACAAAGATAAAAAATATTGTGGAAGTGCCTTTACAAATGAAAAGCAAGACTACCATTTGAGCCAGCAATCCCAATTCAAAGGCAATAAAATCAGTGTGTCAAGGAGATATCTGTAGCCCCATATTTAATGAACCACTATTCATAGGGAAGCAATTTCCCAAACATACAAATAAATGAATGAATTTTTAAAATATGGTACCTATGCATAGTTGAATATATTCAACTTTAAAAAGGAAGAAAATCTTGCCATTTATAACAACGTGAATGAAACTGGAAAACACTACACTACATAAAATAAACTAGAAAGAGAGCTGTATGCTGCATGATTAAACTTACATTAAAAGTCACATATGTAGAGACAAATAGTACTATGGTAGCAGCCATAGGTGGGGAATGAGAGAAGATTGATATGTTATCACATGATATAGGATTTCAGTTATAGAAGATAAATTCAAGAGAGGTGTTTACAATATGGTAACTACCGTTAATGGTATAGTGCACACTTGAAAATTGCTGAAAAGGTAGATTTTAAATGCCATTACTACAAAAAAATCTTTTTAAGTTTGTGAGATAATAGATATGTCAATTTGCTTAGCATCGCCTTTCCACAAGTATACATATTTGAAAACATCATTTTACACATTATAAATATAAAATTTCTACTTATCAGTGTAAAACTATTTTTTTGAAAACAAATTCATCTGAATAGGGAGGAAAAATGCTCAGCCAATTTCAAAACCAGGATTATCTAACGCAGGGACCATCTGAGCTATGTACAATGGAATAGACTGAAAAAAAAAAAAAAAAAAAAAAAAAGGTTAATAAGCAACTTTGGCGAGCCTGACCAGCTTATTTATCTTATTGATTTGTTCCCAAAGAGCTCTAGATTGGAACACAAGCAGTCTAGTGCTTGCCAAATTCATTCAACAAGTCCTTTCGCCGAGATCTTAGTTTCCTTACCTAAAATGTGGGAAGCTAAACGTCATATTGACTTATCTCAGAATACACGGCTATGTTGAAAAATTGGGTGAAATTTTTGAAAATGGGAGGTGCTAGGAATTTTGACTTGTATCAGGTATAGCAATCATTATGTCCATTTCTCTTCGTTGAGACCAGCCTGGGATTTACTAAACAAGGCTCTAGCCACACTAGCCCACCCACCTGCCACTCCCATTTGTTTCTGTGTTCCACACAGTGCTTGAGGCCCTCTGCTCCCTCTGTCTTTGTCACCTTTTAATTCTAGCTAGGTTTTACTGATGTCCAATAACTGAATCAACAAATCTCATGTAGCAAAGCTCTTTAGCGTCATGATTTGCTCATCTATGAAAAGGTATTGAGGCAGGAGATGGGGGGAGGGGCTGGCTGGGGAAGCAGTCCTGACCTGTTCATGATAAAGTTCCAGGACAACTGATCAGAACACTTCCCAAAGCCTGAAATGCTCATGGACTTCTCATAAGGATCCCAGCAATTTGGGGTAGGATACTCCAGACCTGAAGTCAGCCTGCGGAGGGAGAGTTACAAGGACAGCTGCCTCTGAGCCGGCCACCCTGTGGCCTTTCTCCTGGCCACTTTCACGCTGCACAGCACTCCTCTTTTCCTTTTACTTGGGCCAGACATATATTTCTTTTCTTACCCTTAATAAACGTAAAATCTTGCTGGAGTTCATACCTGTACTGACTATCTCTTTGCTTAAGACAGAAAAAGCCTATAAACACCAGTGCAAGGAAACCCCAGAAGTTCAGAACCCAGTAACAGCTTTCCAGCTATATAATGAAAAAAAAAAAAAAAAAAAAAAGAACGTTACACTTAAACAGTAAATTCTAGATAGCAATAGTCATAGTTGTGATTGAAAATATTACTGTTTAAGTATTGCTGAACTAATAGCAGTTGTTATATCTATACCATAGGATAATTAGTAATCTGAAATTGAGCTAAGTTCTTACACCTTTGCTCCATAGAGAGTCCTATGTTGGCCCCTTTGCCTCGGCAAAGGTCACTTCTGCCACCCAGGTATTCTTTGGAGGCAGCCCTGTGTAACTGAGATCCCCTCTTCTCCCATGTACTCGGGCCTGCCCCATCTTTGACACAGTTATCCTGGGCTTTGGAGACTAGGTTTCTTGCTGGCTTTTGACCCCTGGCCCCTTAATAATATTAAGCCAAAAAGTTGCTAAGCCCAGAGGAGTTGCCAAGGCAAACCACTATTTTTTATGTCACTAAACCAAATTTTAATATGATTTGAAGGCATAAAAAAATTCACAGCAACTAGTCCAGAAGCAGCATTTGGATGGCACATGAGGATGCTGGTGTCTTTTGCCACTTAATATGGAAATCTGTTGCATTATTCAAAGATCAAGAATATTTTGCTAATTCAATAGATCCTTTTCTGATGCCATCTGTGAGATTGGCCACACATGCACCAGGGAACAGTGGCAGGAGTAACAGCAGAATGGCTAAGATGGCTAAGTAACAGCAGGGGCCAATCTGACCCCTCATTGGGTGAGCCTATGGAAGATGCATCCATTTTCAGGCCTTCTGATTGGCTGGCCACAGGGAAAGCACCGTCCTACTAACATGCAGCACCCAATCCAGGCCTCCAACACAAGCCAATATTTTCAATTCCGTGTCACCTTTATGCCTGGCTGAGACAGAGGTGGAGGACAGAAGACCTTCGGGCTTTCTTCTACCCCATATTTAAGACAAATAAGGTGAATCTCTGTAAGAAAGACAGGTGGCGTGATTGATACACAAGCCTCATTATACTTTTTCCATTACTTGTGCAAATGTTTGGCATTTTCCATAATAAAACATTAGGATGGAAATAAAATATAGTTTCTTCAGTGTATACTTTCAGGGTTTAAGAAAGAAGGGATTTTCTCTTCCAAGTCCTTTCTACCACTTCCTAAGCAATGCTTTACCTACTGGGTGTAGGACTGAAAATGCAAATGGAAGTAGCAGTGAATGGTGGGTAACTTTCATATTTAAATGCAAACCACTGAAGGCAGATACATTCCCAAGGAGTCTCAGGGTATCAGGCATGCGAAGAGAATGAGTCACTGACAAGAAACAGGGGCAAGAAGAAGCAGGAAGCCTTAGAGACATACTCTGCTGACTTTGCCCTCTGGTCACTTCTGCCGCCCAGGTGTTCTTTGGAGGCAGCCCTGAGTAACTGAGATCCCCTCTTCTCCCATGAACTCGGGCCCACCCCATCCCCAACACAGTTATCCTGGGCTTCAGAGACTAAGTTCCTTGCTGGCTTTTGACCCCTGACCCCTTAATAATATTAAGCCATAAAGTTGCTTAGCCCAAAGGAGTTGCCATGACAATGACATCCATATCGCTGTACAAGTGCCAGCACAGAGACCCGAGGGCTCAGGCAACATGGCAAAAGGACAGCTTTCGAGAAACAATGGAGGGAGCTGACTGCAGATTCTTTTCATGCCTAATTACCCATGAGCACATGGCACAATGGCTTATTTAACTCTGCCTTGGCTCAGAATAGAGACAGGTTCTCGTTCCAGTTGGAAAGGATCCTGGCCTCTATTTCAGGGAGGGGCAGGAGGAGAAGGAAAGTGAGTTATTGAAATGCATAGACCTTGTCGCCTTAATTATTTTGCATTTGGCCATCTTTCCTAGGCTCAGAAGCTAATTATTCAAAGTCAGGAGAATTGTTCCACCTCAGGGTTAGCTACAAGCTAAATGCTGACAACTGGTATCGGGAGCAACTGCTTCCCATGGCCAGCTAGGCAGTAGAATGTCATTGTTTCTCAAAACCGCCTCGGTCAGTCAAAGAGTAGCATGGTTTATTAAACCCTCAAGATGGGTAAGGTAGCCTTCCTGGCTGCCGTCACACCTTCCTAAATTAGAGCCCAGGCACCACACTCTGGAAATTGCAGGCTGTGGAGAAACAATCTTGCTGTAAGGTAAACTTAGGCACAAGAGATGGAAGGAGACAAAATGAAAGAACATTCCCCACTGTCTGCAGACCCAAGTCAGAGTCATTGCTTTCGTGTGGTGAGCTCACACAGAACATGAAGCACTAATCAACAAAGATGGTGGCAGCACCACCAAATGAGACCATCTCCTCACAGGAACTAGGAGTAAGACCATTCAGAGATTTGTATCATTGGTTCTTTTCTAGGTATTCTATGATGGGAGCCAAATACAATATGTGAAATATTATGCTTTTCATTGATTATCAAGATTACACTCAAGTTAACCCAGGGCACAGTGCTTTTGACACCTGCTTGGATCTCCCTGCCCCAGCTGAGCCCTACCACTTTTCTCCCAAGGTGATTCATTACCCATGATCTGTTCCAGTAACTGTAGGCAGAGAGTGCTAGGCTTTCCACCTCTCTGTCCTGGCTCAGAAAAACCAGTGAGCCTGGCCAAGTTCCCTCTGCATATTGAAGCCTTAGCAATAAATGCATTGGAATATAAGATTTTGGAACCCATCATTCTGAAGGTTCCCAGAAAACATACTCTTCATTAGGCAAAAAAAAAAAGTAATAAGGAGGGGACCACTGGCACCGCTGAGAAACTTGGGGGTACTCTCCTTTGAAGCACAGGAATAATAGCAGCTGTAGCTACAAAATTAAAGTAAGTGGAGTTGCTAATGGGATTCGGAATAAGATAAGGTTCCCAAGCAGGTCTGGGCTCTAGTTCAAATGTTTTTCCTCTCAGGTCTGGGTGCAATTGTACTAGAGATATTGGAGATAGATAGACCTGCCCCATAGAATTACAAGTCCACTGGGACATGCAGAGCAGAGAATAGGAGGAAAACTGACTTCTGCAGGAGAAAATTACCTTTGTCATAGATAAATGAATCGAGCTCACATGAATGGCAAAGGCCTTCCAAATTATTACGTGGGTAGAGCTGCTTATCAGGAGCTAGATATAACCCAACTGACTAATTCACAAAATCAGGCAGCCAATGAGTGATTTCTATGCAATAGAGAATGGGCACCAGTCCTACAGAACTCCACAAGGTACAAACTAATGACACGAGCATGGCCCAGGCTCTCCTATCTCTCTCTGCATCTCCCTCAACTCACATCAATGAGGAAGAAAAGTATCTCCAGCCTGGCTTTAAAAATGGCAGTAGGCCATATTTGACACAAGTGAAATTGAACCACTGACACATTTCAAAGATGCTGGTGAAACAAAATTCTCCCAGAGGTCAGAACTTCGGGCAATACAGTAAACTATTCACTTCATATGGGGAAAAATATGAAATATAATTCTTCACCTGAGAACTGGCAAACTGCCTCTCTGAAAGGAAGAAGACGAATATATGTGTATTTGCTTCCTGTGGCTACTGCAAAAAAATACCAAAAACCTTTTTTTTTTTTTTAATTTCAAAAAGAATAAAAAATAAAAAAACAATTAAAATATTACAAAATTTCAAAACAAGATGATAGAAAGTTAACAATAGTTGTCATATTGCACATTGCTATCTTCAAAGCAGTTGTTCAGATTACCAGATATAGGCATGCAAGTTTAATCAAAATAAGTCAACATACACAAATCTATAAATGCAACACATTATATCAACAGAGCCAAAGCCAAAAATCATACGATAGTCTCGATTGATGCAGAAAAGGCCTTTGACAAAGTCCAACACTTACTCATGTCCAAAGTCCTACAGAAAACTGGAATAGAGGATCTCTACCTCAACTTGATAAAAGCCATCTACAACAATCCAACAGCTAACATAATTCTAAATGGGGAAAAACTGAAGTCTTTTACTCTCAAATGTGGCACAAGACAAGGATGTCCTCTATCGCCACTCCTATTTAACATAGTTTCGGAATCATTAGCTATAGCCATTAGACAAGAAAGAGAAATAAAAGGAACAAGAATAGGTAAAGAAGCAAAACTATCACTATTTGCAGATGACATAATCATCTACTTGGAAGACCCAAAAAACTCCACTAAGAAGCTACTAGAATTAATACACAAACTCAGTAGCATAGTAGGTTACAAAGTCAACGCACAAAAGTCAGTGGCATTCCTCTACATAGATAACAAACACACTGAGAGAGAAATTAGAGAAATAGTACCTTTTATAATAGCACCAAAGAAAATGAAATACTTAGGGATTAACCTAACTAAAGAAGTAAAAGACCTTTTCAATGAAAACTATAGTACTCTGAAAAAAGAGATCCTAGAAGATTTCAGAAAATAGAAAGATATTTCCTGCTCCTGGAGAGGAAGAACCAACATTGTGAAGATGGCCATACTCCCTAAATTGTTATACAGATTTAATTCAATGCCTATCAAAACACCATTAACATACCTCACAGACCTGGAGAAATCATTCCTAAAATTTATTTGGAACCAAAACAGACCTAGAGGGGCCCGGTGGGATCGCTCAGTTGTCTAAAGCCTCTGCTTAGGAAAGCTTGGGCGGCTTCAGGGACTGCTGTTCGATCGCCGGCACCACATGCTGCGCCAGCACTGACCTTGGGGTGGGCTGAGCCGGCCATAAAAATGAGTGAATAAACAAACAAAGGTTCTGAAACAAGAATAAAAATAATAAATAAAATAAATAAAATTTAAAAAAAAAAAGACCTAGAATTGCAAACACAATTCTGGGCATCAAATGTAGAACAGGAGGCATTACAATTCCTGACCTAAAGTTATACTACAAAGCTACAATAATAAAATCAGCATGGTACTGGCAAAAAAAATAGACCTGAGGATCAGTGGAATAGATTAGAAGATGCATAAGCAAATACAAATACACTCAGCCACCTTATCTTTGACAAAGGGGCCAAACATGTTTACTGGAAGAAAGATAGCCTCTTTAACGAATGGTGCTGGAAAAACAGGCTCTCTACATGCCAAAAACTAAAACGACCCTAGTCTATCACCATGCACTAAACTAAAGTCAAAATGGATTAAAGATCTAAATATTAAAAGAGAAACGTTAAATCTCCCTGAAGAGAAAGTAGGAGAGAATCTTGAGGACATTGGAGTAGGCAAAAAGTTCATGGACAAAAATCATATTGCACATTTAACACTTGAAAGCATCAACAAATGGGACCTTCTCCAGCTAAGAAGTTTTTGCACATCAAAGGAAATTACCAACAGAGTGAAAAGACAACCCACAAAGTTTGAAATGATTTTAACTAATAAGTATTCAGACAAAGGTCTTCAATCTAGAATCTACAAAGAACTAAAAACTATTAAGGTTCCAAAATTCAAAGACCCAATCCAGACATGAGCATCTGACATGAACACACACTTTTCAGAGAAAGAAATTGAGCAAGCCTATAAATACATAAAGAAATGCTCCACATTGCTAACCATTCATGAAATGCAAATCAAAATGACTCTTAGATACCATCTCACCCCAGAAAGAATGGCTATCATACAGAAATCAACCAGCAACAAATTCTGGAGAGGCTGTGGGGAAAGAGGAACTCTTCTCCACTGCTGGTGGGAATGCAGATTGGTGCAACCATTATGGAAAGCAGTGTGGAGACTCCTTAAAAAACTAGAACTGGAAATCCCATTCAATCTAGCACTCCCCCTACTGGGACTTTTCCCAGAGGAACTGGAAACATCATATCATAGTGATATCTGTGCACCTATGTTCACAGCAGCCCAATTTGTAATAGCCATATCTTGGAAACAACCAAAATGCCCATCATTTGAAGAATGGCTGAAAAAAAATGTAGTATTTTTATAAAACAATGAAATATTACTCAGCTATAAAGAATGATAAGTTGGAAGACTTCTTACAAAAATGGATGTATATTGAACATATACTCATAAGTGAAATAAACCAGACCTATATGTGTAAATATCGTATAGTCTCTCTAGTGTAAGAACGCTAAAGAAGAAATAAAAACTTAAGGGTGTAACACAGCTGAATATGTTATGGATTAAACACTGAAGTGACTAGAAGCACATAAGAGAGGAAACATAGAGCAAAACCATGCACTTATGTACATAGGATGAATCAGATATTGGTCTTAAGAACCTTCAAAAGTTTCATCACTTTGATCTTAGCACCATGCAATGCTAAAGCTATGCTTGGCATACATATCATTCTCGTCTTTTTGATGTGTACTGCTCCCAATGTAAACTCAGTTACTGTTATATTCTCTCTCAAGTAAATGGTTGGTTAACAGAAAAAAAAAAAAAAAAAAAAAGATATTAACTGAGAATAAGAGACTGGGCAAAAATGCCATAGGCTTGACTGGCTAAAATTTTGTACATCCATGGATTTCTAAATGTCTGTGTAAAAATATGTAACTGCTTTTATCGCATTCTATAGAGAGTTATTAGAATATCAATGATGGTCGGCAAATGTCAATTTCAAGCTAAGTCAAAGATGTTTGATATTCATAAAGCCAGTGATGTTAAACTCAATTATGTATGTTATAGAGTAATAGTATCACAAAGCTTCTTTGCTAGAGGGTTGAGAATGTAAGTTAACAGACCAAAAGTTGGGGAAAGAAAAGGGGTATGAGGATAGCCAACATTTTGGCCCTAGCCCCTCAAGGTCAGTAAGGACTCAGGACATAAGAGAACCTGTGCTGTAATATCCTGTAACTCAGAAGTGTCCCAAATTTTCTGGTCAAGGAGATTATGGGACCTCAGAGGAAAGAGATAAATGAACTATAGTGTGTCTAAGGAGAGTCACCCAGAGAAAAACATTCTCTCAGGCTTTCACAGAAAGCAAACTGGTCAAGCAATGGCTGAGACTCATCCTGAAGGCTAGCTAACACTGACAACAGTTCTACAAAGCACTGTACATGGTTCCAAAGTCAAACCTGAGGGGATTTGACCTGGGAAGATACAAAAATGAATGTTTTGTTATACAGGTCTTGCTTTAACTTACCCTTGATCACCCAGTGGAAAAGCTTAATTACGAGGCATAAAACGCAGAACTAGGTTAGTATGATGAGGTGTAAGAAGCTTCAATCAACAACCTTTGCCAGTTTCACCAGTAACCCATTGCAATTATTTAACATTGAGCCATATATACATCTACTTCCTCTAGTTCAAAGAGAAGAATTTTTTTTCTTTTTTCTTCTTTCCTTACCAATATTAATTAGAAAATGTATCATGTCCACACCCTGTGCTCTGTATTACTATTGTGAGGACAATATGCAATGTGCCAATTAATGCAAATGTACCACTGAAGTGTTGTGAAACTAAAAAAAAAAAAAAAGTCAAGCATTAGCTGTTTCTTTCAAAACACCAATACAAATTAATAGCATAATCATCTTAGCAATCATATATATATTTTCCCTTCTTTCTTTTCTCTTTTCCCTCATCAAAGTTGATCTTTCCTTTTGAGCAGTATCTCTCCCTTTCACAATATCTGTTGTACCCTTCAGATTTTATTTGCTCTTTCAGGTGCTTATACTAGACAGACAATACAATGTTTACACACGCAGGTCCAATTTATTTCATTTATGATCATGCTCTCTAGTTGCATCAATTTACCTACAAAAGCCTCAAGTGTATCTTTCCTTATAGCTGAGTAATACTCCACTTTATAAAATATTATTTATTTTTAATCCATTCTCAGTTGATGAACATCTGGGTTGTTGCCAAGATTTAACTATTACAAATTCTGCTGTAAACATAGGTGCAAATACATTGCTGTGCTAAGTACAAATTTCTTATCTCACAATTCTGGAAGCCAGGTGTGTGAAATTAGTACTACTGAGTTCAGAGCAAAGTGTCAGTGATGAAGGAGAGTAATGATTCCATTCTTCTTCAAGATTCTGCAGGCTGTGGGCATTCACTGATCTTGTGGCCACACAACTCCAATCTGTCTCGCCCTGACATCACTTTCTCCTTGGTGTGTTCTCCAAGGGTCTTGATGCACACACTACAAGTGGCAGAAATGGATTCTCATTACACAGTATGTTTCGATTCTTGTAGGACCATGCTTCTTATTTACCTGTGGTGACTAGCCAGGTATTTTAATTTGCAAATGCTATAGGAAATACTTTTATGTAGTACAATGCAATAAACACTAGAAAAGACTATCATATACTTACATGTTGTGGTAATGTCAACTTGCCAAAAATAATTTCTAAGTACTTATAATTGCTACACTTATCACAGTGGGCAGACCAACTGGGGTCCACAGGCCACATTTGGAGTGGCACTGATCTAGAAAATTATCCTCCACTGTGTAATATATTGAGAACATCAGGCCATTCGGCCTGAAAGGAGCAGAGATTCTTCTTCAACCAACACTTATCTAATCATAAAATGAGATCATTTTTTCCTACACCTCACGTGTAGTTCATCCCTGTACTACAACTCAAGTGCATATTCTATTGACATAGTATGACACGCAGCATTACCACAAGCAAAGGAAATGTTTTACACTCGGAGTGGGGCAACAATGGTGTTAGGACTGCAGAATCCTCTGGTGCCACAATGTACTCAATTGGGAAGGCAGCCAGCCAAGTAGAAAATGAATGGCTGCAGCTTCTGAAACTCATACATTTTGGAACATATGTAGTAGTATCATCCAGCCCTCTCAGAGTCACCCGCCCTCCACGACCCACTTGTAGGGCCTATGCTTTTCTTTTCTGCATCACTGGGCTCTAACAGATTAGAGTACCTGGTTCCTGGGAGGCAATTCTTCCACTAGGCCTCAGCCTCTATTTATCCAAAGATGACTCCACCAGTACATGCCGAGTTCACTTTAGCACTACCCTTCTGCCTAAGTGGGTAACTAATTATTTATGCCATCCATAACAGCACATGGCAAGGTCAGTAAGGACTCGGGATAAAAGAGAAACTCTACTGTGACATCCTGTAACTAAGTTGTGACCCAGATAGTCTGATCAAGGAGATTATGGGGCCACAGAGGAAAGCGATTGATGATGTATAGTGTGCCTAAGGAGAGTCACCTAGAGAGAAAAAAATCTCTCAGGCTCTCATAGAGAGCAAATTCGTCAAGCAATGGCTGTGGCTCATCCAGATGGCTGACACTGACAGAAGATCTACAAGGTGATGTACATAGCTTCAAGATACATCCTGAGGCGATTGGGCTGACCTTGTCAGATAGCAAAAGGTATACTTGTATTTATACAGGTCTTGCTTTAACTTGGTCTTAACTATCCAGCAGAAAAAGTATAAGCATGATGTATAAAAGTAATGCCAAATTAATATACTAAGCTGTAAAAGGCTCAAGCCAACTACAATTGACAATTACCAGCTAGCTGTGCTGACAACTTACAACTATTGTGGACTGTTGGACTACGTGGGGTTGGTTATATTGAGTTCAAGTACCTACAATCTTAGGACTAACATCAAGCATGAAAAGGTCCCTTAAAGAGTTCTCCAAGTAAAGCTTCTATAAATGCAATGCAACACCAGTCTTTGGCAAAACGACACAAGAAAGGGGGATATGTTGGGAGCTGCAGGAAGCCAGGATATTGATCAAGTGTGTGGAGGTGGGACTCGCCCTCAATGCCTAAAGCAAACAAGCTACCCCAGTGCTGAGAAAAACATCCTGTCTGGTTCAGGCCAGCTATTAGTCGCTAGACAGCCTGTGTCATGTGATACAAACTTTGCAAAAGTATGAATCAAGGATCATTTTCATGGAGGTGGGGGGAATAGCACACAGTCTTCCTACTAAAGCTGAATGCCTTTCATCACTTCAACCTGTCAAGCTCTTTACAGAATTCCCAGACAGACGAATGCATGGAAGTGACATAAAGAAAGAGTCCTATAAGGCGAAGCCAGCACTGCACTCTCAGCATTCTGAGCACTGAGGCAGGAGAATCACCATGAGTTTGAGGCCAGCCTAGGTTGCATAGTGTGTTAAAGGTAAACCTGAACTACATTGTGAGATCCTGTCTCAAAAATCTCAAATAAGGCCGGGAGATAGCTAAACATTATAAGTGTCTGCCTGGCAGGTGCAAGTTCCCAAGTTCAATCCCCAAAAAAGCCTCAAATAATGAAAGTGAGAGAGAGAGAAGAAGAAAGAAGGACCGAAGGATGGAAGGAAGGAAGGAAGGAAGGAAGGAAGGAAGGAAGGAAGGAAGGAAGGAAGGAAGGAAGAAGGAAGGAAGGAAGGGGGAAAGAGACAGAAAGCAAAAATTTTTAAAAAGAGACAGAAAGCAGTCTCAAAAAACTGACTAGAAGAAAGCGAAAGGAAAAGCTTTGAAATGCATATAAATACCAACATCTTCCAGTCTGACTCCAGTTAAGATCTTCTGAAAAAGAAACCAAACTGCATGGGAAATGCAACATTCCATATTCTATTGAAACTTAAAGGGGCCCGGTGGGATGGCTTAGTGGTCTAAAGCGCCTGCTTGGGGAAGCTTGGGCAGCTTCAGGGACCACAGTTCGAACCCCGGCACCACATGCTGCACCAACCCTGCCCTCGGGGCGGGCTGAGCCGGCCATAAAAAATGAGTGAATAAACAAACAAAGGTTCTGAAACAAGAATAAAAATAATAAATAAAATTAAAAAAAAAAAAAGAAACTTAAAGAGGAGCCAAGGAAATGACCAATACTTTGGAAGTGTCACTCTGTTCAGCAACGACAGACCCACAAGAGAATTTCTTTCCAGAGGCATAAAGGACTCACTTAAATTTCTTATGGTAAAGGATAAATACACTGCTTTCCAAGAAGGCATGTTTGACGTGATAAAATTCCCTACCAAACTTACTAAAACCACCAACTCTTCTCTACCCTAGTTGATAATTTGAAATTAACTGTACCATTGGAAGAACCCAGGAATTCCTGCAGGGAAGCATCAACAAAATGTACCTGGTGGACTGCCAGTTCTGCAAAATATCATAAATGCTTATATGAATAAAGCATTTCATGAGCTTAGGACTCCTCTGGCCCTTTGGCTTTTATATCGGAACACACGAGGACAGGTTACTGCATGGATTCTTCCTAACCTTGCCAGTGGAGCCACTTTCCCTCCCACAGGATGTCATGTGGAAGTGACCTTGCAGCAAATTTAACTTGAAATGTGGCGCTTCACCATGTAATCCAAAGCTGAAGGATTTAAAAACATGGGTGATGTTTCTGAGATACTTTCCAACTATAAAGGAACAAGGAGTTATGAAATATTTCTGTATTATTAGAAATTAAACATGTCTTTTCACAGAAATTCTTAGTAGAATCTGAATTTTATTTTATAGACCAAGCAATTTCCAAAGTGCATCTCAAGGGAACTCAAAAAGAAAAACAAAAAGCATTAAAAGTTGCCTCTCCCATATATAATTTTCAGGGATTTTGTGTGATTCTTAATGTACATAAATATTAATGCAGCAGTACATATTTATATTATATAAAGTGCATATATAAATATAATGTAAAATTTACCTTACTATTCAAGTGCATAGGACCAGTGAGATAGCTCAGTGGACTAAGGCAAGTGCAGTATCTGGGATTCGATCCCTGGCACCACATGCCACGCTAGCCATGCCATAGGGCATGCTGAGCTAACCACCGAGTCCAAATGCAGTGGTGCACTCCTATAATCCCAGCACTGGGGAGGCTAAAAACAGTAGGATCACCATGAGTCTGAGCTGCATAGTGAGACCCTGCACTAAACACATAAATCAAAACAAAACCAAACAGGGGCCCGGCAGGATGGCTCAGTGGTCTAAAGCGCCTGCTTAGGAAACTTTGGGTGGCTGCAGGGACCACGGCTCACTCCCCGGCACCACATGCTGCGCCAGCCCTGCCTTCAGGGCAAGCTGAGCTGGCCATAAAAATAAATAAATAAACAAACAAAAGTTCTGAAACAAGAAAAAAATAAATTTTAAAAAAATTAAAAATTCTTTAAAAAATAAAACAAAACAAACCATATATATATATATATATGGAAACTAATGTTCTGAGTAATGAGGAAAAAGTTGAAGTTTTTGTTAGTAGAAAAGTAACATGCTGTGCCGGGCATGGTGGCTCACGCCTGTAATCCCAGCACTCGGGAGGCTGAGGCAGGAGGATTGGTGCGAGTTCGAGACCAGCCTGGGCTACAAAAGTGAGCTCAAGGCCAGCCTCAACTGCATAGCGAGACCCTGTCTCAAAAAAACAAAAAAAACAAAAAAAAAAGAAAAGTAACATGCTGAGAATCAAGGTTTAGGAAGGTTGGGGAAATCATAACCTAAAGAAAAACCATTTGAAGGCATTACAATAATTAAGAATGCCTAATTTCCTTTTTCATAATTTTACTTCTCATGGCTTGCTTAGTGTCCCATCGTACTAGCTAGACTTTCTGCTAAAAACTATGTAGCCCCTTTAGCTGGTATGTTTAATAATTCCTGACTTTAATGAAAATACTACTAGTTTGTTACTAAGAAGTACAAAACTAATAGTGCATTTAGAAACATTGTTTTTCATTGGCTTGGGAAAGTGCATTCTTGCAATTTTTCAAGAGAGCAAACTAAAAAAGAAAGAAAAATTAAAAATCTCTAGAAAGCTTTCATATTTTTAAGCGGTTATATATTAACTCAAATAACTGACTGCATGCAAAATAGTCATCTTACTTTTTTTAAAAAAAGGCTTTTATGATAAATAGATGCAATTGGAGACCATATTCATAAGTGGAATAAACAAGAAACACATGTGCAAACATTATATTGTCTCCCTAGTGTAAGAACCTAGGAGTAAATAAAATCCAAATGATATAGTAAATACTGTGAAAGGGAAAGAAACTATTAAAATGGAAGGAACAACTGAAATGAAGGAAAGGAGAAGATGAAGACAGAGAAAACATACATGCACATACAGAGGACAGCGTGGATAATCGTACTGATGATTTCTACTGGTATACTGAAAGTAACTGTTAATGCTTTAACTCAAATTGTTTTCTAGTTTTTACTCTTTTGACCAGTTGTTCATGCTTATATCTGGTAATCTGAACTACGAATTCAAAGACAACAACATGTAATATAACAACCAATGTTCAACTATCATTTTGTTTAATGAAATTTTGCATCATTTCTTATGGGTTTTTAAACATATTTTCTCTTCACGTTAAAAATAGTCATAATACAATAAACTTCATCTTGTCATTTCCCAACAGATCTTTAAGCTACACAAAGAAAAAGATAATATTCCTATCATCTCCATACTGGAAAAAAATAAAATAAAAAGGGTTAAAACTCAGCGAAGAGTCTGACATCTCAACCGGTCTTTAATGCCAATATGACATCTGTCAGAACTGAAAATGACTTTGACACAAAAGTGTGGTTTCATCTACAACATTTCAGTACAGGCGATAGCTTGCAGCAGCTGAGGTCCTAATGCACTTCCTGTCTTCCCATCCGCACTCCAGGAGAAGCCCCTCACACAGGCCAAGGAAATGTAGTGCCTCGCCCGACTCTGGAGAGCCACACTTCCAGGTTCCTCCCCTGGAATTTTATCCACCAAGGTAGAAGGAACAAGCTCTCCCTTCTGGTCATAAGTGGGAAATGATACAAACTGCATTGGGGATGCTAATGTCAACAAACAGAGACAAAGACGACAGGAGGGGTCATTCAGACAAATAGCCTCTTGGTCACCCCTGGACCTCGATTTCACTCTCTAGCTTGCTGCCCCAAGGCCTCCTCCTCCTATCCTGGAGCTTTAGACAACATTTTTCCATTTTTTTAGTTTTAACTCTCTTCAATTCCTGCCTAAATTGAATTGATTTGCATCAAGGGTCTATTGTATCACAGAGAACTGTTACCCAGGATAGAAATAACAAATGACAGATCCTAAAATGGGGATTACCTAAGCCAAAATCCAGGTGATGGTCATTTTTTTTTAAATATAAGATGACTCATGGATGTTATCTTTATTTACCCACTCCTGAAAGTAAAATTGACATAGTCTAAATTTAAAAGATCTATAAAATCCTTTGCACTGTATATTCCATTTTTCATTATTACATGCACCGTGACTCAATTAGTGATGACCTTCGTTGTGCAGTGAAGGTTTTTCACACGTCTCATTTAATGTTTTGAGGATCAAGTGAAATTTCTTCCAGGGGCTTGCTACTTTCCACTAGTCTACATACACGAGTGGGATTTGAGATCAGGAAGAAAAGCTTGGCAAAGCTACAGCTTGCCCAAGATCCGAGATCATCTGAGGGCGGAGCACTGCACACTACAAACTGCAAAACCTGCTTTCTCCTCTGGAACATTACTGCAGAGAGGGGAGGGTGTGGTGGCCCTGTGAGGTGAGCTGGGGTCAGAGAGTGGGAAGAGGCCTGACTGCTCAGCTGTCCTTCCAAAGCTTCCGGCTTAGGCTCTGTACCTCAGGTAACAAACCCCATGCTTCTCCCTGGGCAAAAGGTAGCCCACTAGGGCACTGGGAGGCACAAGGGCCAGATTCTCCCCACCCACCAAACCAGGTTATCATTTGATGCTGCAGGGAAACTCAGCAGAGAGAGCTTAGCCAATAGGATCAATTCTTAGGCCAACTGCTGAGAGATAGAAACCATGGAGCAAGGGACTGAACTCAAAGCTAGTGATCAAAAACATCATGTTAGTACCTGTTACTGTCCACTACAGAATGCAAAACATTAGTTTTTCCAATTTGTTGTTTTAACAGAAAGAACCCAAGTTGGAGAAATAAAGGTTTCTTAAATTTTTTTTAATTTTCACTTCCCACATTTTCCACACTTAAAATCAGTATTTGTTATAAAGAGAAAGAATCCAGAGCACTTTTTATCCTTCTTAAATATTACTGATATACCTTATTCTCATTTCCCCACTTCTCTTCTACTTCCAAATGATTCCAATATAATCTGAATTTAGAATCCATCTTTTTACTATAAAATCATTCTTAAAATATATGCCTTTTAGGCTTAAACTTTTTTATTTATAACAATTATTTAGTAGGTTTATTTTACTAGTTTTGACATTCACTAATTGCTTACTATTTTAATTCTTTCCTCTTTTTTACTGAAATAAAATTTACATAATATATAAAAATATAGTGTTTAGCCTCACTCACTAAAATTCTAACACCTGTACTACCACACCTTGATCAAGAGCCACAACGTGTTCAGCAAGTCACCAGGCTCTGTCTGGCTCCTTCTCAGTCACGGTAGCCACCACTTTGTGACACCCACCTTCTGATCCTTGTAGTAAAAGATTAGTTACATGTTTTGGTAACTCAGGGAAATATGATCTTCTAATACAAGCTCTCCTTTCATCTTTTTTTAAAAAATTCAACATTGTGTGTGAAAGATTCATCAATACCATGTGCAATTTCAACTTGTCCAGAATGGCATTTTGTTGCATTATGTACTACAGTCTATTTTTCCATTCAACAGTTTGGAGTTTGTGCATTTTGGATGACAGATAAAACCATTCATTTCTTTGGGATATACCTGCACTAGTGAATCATGGGATACATATGTCTACCTTTATTAGGTCCTGCCAACATTTTCTTCTGAGCAGCTCTGCTAATTTATTCAGTTACAATGTACTCAAATTGCACATCTTCACCAGTCCTGAGTGTCATTAATTTTTTAAATTTAGACATTTTTAGTGAGAGTAGCAGTTGTCCCCTTCATCATTTAATTTTAATTTCTCCCTAAGAAATGATGAGGAATACCTTTTCACATGCTCATCAAGTTTGGACATCTTGTTCCAGGAAGCGCTTGTTAGGGGGCTTTCACCTTGAGCCAGGAATGCCCTACAAGCTATAGGAGGTGAGACAGGCCGAGTGATTCAGGCAAGAAATGTGGTTTTCTTTTCTTTTCTTTTCTTTTCTTTTTTTTTTTGTCTTTTTGAGACAGGGTCTCGCTATGCAGTTCAGGCTGGCCTTGAGCTCACTTTTGTAGCCCAGGCTGGTCTGGAACTCGCACCGATCCTCTTGCCTCAGCCTCCTGAGTGCTAGGATTACAGGCGTGCACCACCACGCCCGGCTAGAAATATGGTTTTCTCGGTACTTATTTTTCTTGCAGTTCACTAACCTTGGTGCATGATTTATGTTTTTTATCAAAATGGAACTTCGAGGGGCAATTCACTTCAAGTCACTTTTCTGCCTCAGGCTGTCTACTTTTTGGTATCTGTAACAGGCATGCACGAAGTAGCAAGTGGCTGCTCCTGGCTAGATGATGACCTATGTAAAGGGCGTGGTAACGACTGTTTTGTACAGAGACATACAGATGTGAGCGTACCGCCTAAGACTCAACATGTAAGTCTCTCCCATGCCCCTAGAATATTCATCCAATTTTTGTGCAGCTGCTTTGGCACATTATCCGGGAAATGCAAGCAAGGTGGGAAGAACTTGGCTCGCAGAGCAGATAAAATCTAGGTGGGGTGGTTTATGGTATGATGTGGTATTGTACATAAAGCTCTATAGACAGTGAGACTGAACCCTGCAAAAGGATCCAAGTCTGATTCAGTTTCATGGAGACAAATAAAGAAAAAAGTCAGACAGATAGCCACCAATAAGTGCAATGAAGATTCATATATACTAGGTCTAAAAACAAAAATCAGAGTTCCTGCAGCTCTCATCCTCTGTTCATTCTTTCACCCCTCTAAATAAAACACAACTAAGCAGAACCCACATCTGAATCTGCCACAACATTGTGAGCTTGTAAAAGACAGGGAATGCTTTCACGTCAATCTATCTGACAGAGGAAAATGCTTACTTAAATCACAGAAACTCATCTTTTGCTGGAACACAGTGAAAATAAAGCAATACAAAAAGAAAACAAATCTAAACTCCTGGCTCTATTCCTACAAAGTTAACAAAAATCTTTCCCTGTGATGTTATTTTGTTGAAATCTGCATAACTGAAGAGTTCCAAGGCCTAAGTCATGTAAACATGACATCTGCATTTTAAGGATAAAAGGATGGCAGGAGAAAGACTTTTAGTAAAAATGACCCATTGCTACTTGAGAAACACTAAACTTAGCTCTTCTTGGCATTAAACAGATGCAGTCTCCCAATGGTGAAGGGCCTCAAGTCTCGATTGCCAGTTGCAAAGCAGATGAGAAATCACTAACGCTGTTAGAGAGCTTCCAAGGACGTCAAAGCCAATCTTCTGCCTCACTTAGCATTCCACCTACTCAACAAACTAAATGGAAGGTCAGTTCTCCTTCCAGGCTCTCTCAGATAAATACCTGCAAACTCTCCCGCACAGCCTTCTCTAATCCACCCTTGACCTAAGCTTATCCTTTCTATAACAGGAGGATATCCCCACGTGTTCAGCTCTCTGCACCGAGGGTAAATACTGGCTCAACATTTTCTTATAAGCACGGGAATCATGATATATGCAAAAGGGTATTTCTGAAAAGGCTGCAATAAAAGTGTTTACATGTTCTCAGCATCCAAACAAATCTGGAGGTTAGAGTAGACATCACATATTCATCTTCTCATTTTCTATGAAGTAAGAGTTTTACCTCACATTGCAGACCCTTCATTTCTATTCTTCCCTTTTCCTCCACCTTTCCTAGTCTGGGCTGTTTTTGTTCTTGTTGTCTAGGTGGATAGCACAGCCTCCTGGCTGCTCTTTTTTGTATTAAGTTTCCACAGCTCCATCCCACACATCTTTGCCATCTTAATTTTCTTAAAAACCTGGTTTTTTCTCAATATAGATTTCGAAGACAAGAAACTTAGGAATTTGTAAGAGAATCCATTCATGATTGTGAAATTGGCAAAGATTTAAAAATTGGGAATTAAAAAGAAAAAGGTGAATTGAACTCTGTCAAAATCAAAAACTATTCATCAAAAGGAACATCAAGAGGGTGAAAAGACAAGCTGCATAGTGGGCTCTCTGTCCTGCATGTGTATCTGACAACGGAATAATAGTCTGAATAGATAAAGGATTCTTCAAACAGTAAAGAAATAATTTAAAATTTCAATAGAAAATAGATGAAAAATGTAACCTGGAAATTCATGAAAGAGGATGAGGAATAAATTTACTGAACTCCTTAGTTAACTTCATTACTATGGGGAATATAAACATCGCCTCCACAAAGCAAGCATGACAGAAACCGTGTGTGTCATGAAACATCACTGATACAGAAACTAGAACTCTGAAACCTACAGATGGGAGAGTAGATTAGTATTACATTTTAATTTTTTGTGTGTGTACTTTAGGGAAGGGTCTACCGGGTGTTCAGGACCTCACTACTAAACTCATAGTGATTCACCTGTTTACAGCCTCCCAAGAACTGGGATGACAGGTGTATGCCATATGCCCAGTCTCAATTGCCATGTCAGTGTGCCCCAGGGGTGGGGCCAGCACAGCAGGCCCCAGGATTGAACCCCAGGCTCCTGCACCTGCTTATAGGTATTTTAATCTGCTGAGCTATTTGGCCAGCCCTCAACAGTATTTTTAAGAGCCAAACACTAAAAATAACCCAAATTTATATCAAATCTCATGGGTAAAATACACTGGTATGATTATATTATGAAAGCTGAGCTAACAACAGTATAAAGTATTAATAGATGGGACAAATGGATGAACCTTGAAAAAAGATATTAAATAATGTAGCCAGGTTCATAAAAGAATATAGTATTTTTCTATAGGATTCAATTAGTGTGGAAAACAAAAACAAAGCTAAGCCATAATGCCTGGATTCAGTCTGCTGCTATCACTTGTAGGAAGTACTGACTCACGGGGGTCTGGGGAGTGGCACCCAGGGCCCTGGGAGAGTCCAGGGTCCTCCCTCAAGGGCTATGTGCTTCTGTCTGCTCATTAGGTGAAAATTCACCAGGTTCTACACTTACAATCTGTGCCGTTATCTCTATATTGTTTATATCTTATTAAAACTTCAAACAAAATAATGTATTTTTCTTATTTAATAATTTGCACTGATTCTCCATGACCTAGCAAACCAAAGTGGGTATGGGTATATACACACAAACACATATACATATCCTTTTGTGTCTTTATTCACGGAGTATCCTTTTATTGGAATATATCTCATTCTCTGTATGCCTGGTTTGATAAATCATGTCCCTTTTACATAATATGACAACACATCCTAATTTGCTCAGGAGAGTGCTGGTCTAAGGCTATTGTCCTAGAATACTATTAAAAATACCTAGACTCATTCTAGATATTCAGGGAAATTTTACTCTTATGTTTATCACACTTTAGTGACTATTTCCTCATATTTATTTTCCAAAGCATCCAACTTAGTTTTCATAGAACAACATTTCATGTAACATCATTCAAATGCATGCATGTGACATGAGCCAAAGCACGCTTGCAGACAAATGCTGCTGGCTCCCGGAAGCTCAGCTAATAAAGGAGGGAGTTGGTTGTTGGCTGTACTGTGGTAGGCTGGCTAGCTTTTTCTGAGGCAGTGGTAAGTTTCTATTAATCTGTTGGATAAGAGGGCTCTACTATACATGTCCTTATTAAGAAAACTACCTAACACTGTAGCGATGAAAGCAAAGATATCAGTCCAACAATTGGGAGCATAGGAAGTTTTTGTTGGGTTTGGTGTGTAGCAAGACTCTTACCCTCCTGGTTAGGTATGGATTTAGTCAAAAGACTTTTCAAAACTTGAGGTTAAACTGCCTGGCACTTAAGGAACTTAAGCTAATATTTATTTTCAGAAATATGTTTCATCCTTATCCGTTCAAGTACTTAGTGCAAAACCATGCAAGGCATGGCATCGCTGGGCCAGGACTCATCTTGATGGCACTCAGAGTTTTCCTCTGGCCTGCCACCCTCAGTGAAAGCGATGCTGGCATAGCCACAGCAATTTGCCTCTTGATCATTAGCCAGGCCCTTGATGGGAACAGTGCAGAAAGATGAGAAAACGTAATGGGATTGGGAAAATAAAAGAGCAGCAGGAAGCCAAAGATGACATCAGACTTGTAGACAGGCGACAAGATGATGGGAAAATATTTCGAGAAAGCATTTCCTTAATTCATGTCGTTTTGAGAAGATCCATCATCATGATGCTAAATTTCTTGCCTGGAGCTAAATGTGAAATTTGAAAAAAAAAAAAAAAAAAAAAAACCTTTTCCATTAAGTTGTCACTTAGCACTAAGCACTTGGAGATGGAAAAAATGTCCCAGAGATGAAATTTTTACTATCAAGCTGACCAGTTACCAGCAGAGTAGACAGAGTGGCCCCACTTATTTGAATCTGGCAAACCCATTGCATCCTGGCTAAGCTCACCCTGAACAACCTGACCCAGAGGAGAATTAGATCAAAGTTCTCTTCTGTCCTGGATCCCTCTAAATAATGTCATGAGATTGAAAGTCCCACAAGGAGCAGTCATAGGAGGAATGTAGCTCAGTTAGCTAGTTCTCTTTCTGCTTTCCTAAAGCAACAATGACTGAATGAATGCCTAATTCCTAGGAGAAAGGCACATCATTTAGTTCTGTCTACAAGGAGAATCCTTTTTATGAAGTTATTCTAGGGTGGTAGAATCCTTCCTGATCACTTTTTAGCTATCCAAGGAAGTCTCAGAACCTGCTCATCAAGCTGGTCCAGCAAGAGTGGAAGCAGGAGCCTGGGAAGCTAGGTCAGCGGCCTGAGCGCCTGCCCGGCCAGCACAAGGATCCAGGTTCTAGCCCCAGTACCATGGACATGCCTTGCCAGCTGTGGAGACCAGGCATAGTGTGATCCCAGCACTGGGGAGGCTGACACAGAAGGATCACTACAAGTCCATGCCACATAGTGAGACCCTGTACCAAATAAATAAAATATTTTAAAATTATTTTTAAAAAAATAAGAGTGGGGGTAGCAAGAGCAACAGAGATAGGTATGTAATTAGAAGGGGATGGAAAAGGAAGAAATCATGAGATGGGTGGCAGGTCCTTTTCCAGGGTATCTGTCTGTATTAGAACCCCTATCATTCAGTCACAACACCCCAAACCACTCTGACCACCACATGAAGCCCTGGTGGCCAGCCTGCTGAGGACCCTCACACCATCCTCAGGTCCGTGGTCAACCATGCCCTTTCACGTTGCTCAGGAAACACTCCTGTTCCATATCCCATGGCCTGGTAGCTAGGGACTATGAATTCCAAGCTTATTCACCTTTTAGCCTTCCTTTCTTATAAACAAAGCAAAGGCAGCAAACAGCTGGAGTTCTTTCCTCAAGTAAATATAAGAAAGGAAGGTGAAAGAATTCTCAGAGGCACAAAATTCCCCACTTCTCTGTGCTTCCCTCCCTGGGCAGCCTCAGGAGACCCTGAGCAGAGAAGCATGGCTCCTTAGAACACAGAATGGATATTAGTGGTCCACCAGAACATTGCCTATATTCAAGGTTACTACTCTCAGTTTTGTATTCTAGAATCTTCTGAATTATAAATGGATATAGCATGGGAAACAAAACCAAAACAGTTATGGTAACCTAACTGGGAATGCTAAGATATTCTGGAAATAGCCTTGGAAAAGCAGAGGTCACAATTTTCACAGTACAGAGATAAAGGGTCACCAGCTCTTCAAAAGTATTGAGATATAATCTAGCTTTTGTAGGACAAGGCAGGGAGGCTCCTAGCAAAACTCCATGCTCTAGTGAGGTAGGGTTTAAAGCACAGTACCCTCGTAAATCTCCTCCCTCTCTTTGTAACTGCAACTTTTTGTTCTGGTACAGGTAAGCTTGGTAACTATGTACTACAAACAAAATTTATGTGATGTTGTTCTCATAAGATTCACAAGGTTCAACTTCTTTCAAGGCTAAGTTATTAGTTGCTTTGCCTTCCTTCTTTACCTTCACTGGCCCTCTTAGCCCAGTTTCTAAAGACAAGCCTCCTCAGCCAAATGCATAGCGATAGAGCCTCTCCTCTGTGCTGGGGCTCAGCCATTTTCGGACGTCGTAAGGTCATCCCGAGCTGGTGTGCAGCTAACACTCAGAGCGGCCTCCTCCTTCCCCGGTGGTCTCTCTCATCTCTTGGCTTCCCCAACACCCGAGGCAAGTGTCTCCTCTAACCTTCCCTAGCCTGTCTTCACTAAAGGGCTAGGAATCAAGAGTCAGTCTCATCAGGAGGAGCTAGGGGTTCAAAGTCGAACAGGAAGAGGAGCTAACAGTTTATATAGAGGAACGAGAAAAGAAGCTTTCTTCCTAGGCAAACTCCAATGTGCTAGAAAAGGATGTGTGGAAAACCTTGGAATGATGCCATGTGAACCCAAGGTGGGCCTCCTTCTGTGCTTCCGGCTCATAAAAACAGCATTTTCAGCCTAGAAGGTGGATCTCAGTAGTAGAGCACTCGCCTCGCATAAGCAAGGCCCTCCTTTCTATTCTTTATATTACCAAAAAAATCAGTAAGACAGACAGATAGACAGACAGACAGACACTCTGCAAATAAAATGTATTGTTTGTATAATTATTTGTCAATGAGAACTGTTACTTGGCTTTAATAGTATGTTTGTGCGCTAAATGGTCAAGGAGTTGACAGCAGGCATGCCTCTTCCTGCACACTGAGAAGGGGAAGAAGTCGTTCCATAGGAAAGGAGCTACAGGACCCCTGAAAGCGAACCAGTGGGAACACTTGTGACAGAAGTAGTGCCTTGGTTCGAGCTGGATCACTCTGTGTTACATGAGAGGGCCCCGCAGCCAGAACTGGAGACACTCCGAGAAGCTTGCGATCCCCTGGAGATATTAGTGTGTCCTAATTCTGTGGCTGGAGAGCAAATTAGGTTGCTGCTAATGGAAAACCTTCCAAAAGCTAATTGGCTAGACAGTTTGAAGTCTTAAAACTTCTAAGGCTTTTATAGATTTTCCTACAGGGCAAGAAAATTCTGCCCCCAAATATATATAAAGAGAAATTTTCTTTGAATACTAATTCTACCTCTTACTTCATTAATCTTCTCTTCCTGCTGCCACTCCCCTCTCCCTCCCATGCGCCACCCACAAACGCTCTCATCTTAAGTAGATAATTGTACTTCTCAGGCTATACTATTAAAGTTTGTATAAACATGGGGCCTGGTATATGAAAAGTATGATGATAATTTTCTCCTGATGGGCTTGGGCTTCTGAGGTTGCCTGTTTTTTCTTAGGCAGTTGGTCTCTATTTAGAGTAAGTAACTGCAAGATCTCCACAGATGTGTTAGCCTTGGTTCTGTGGTCAAATGTTGTGGGTTCTCACTTTGATTAAAGGGCCAGATTTCTTTCTTCCTCACTTATCCCTTATTTTTAAAAGTGAGTATTTTGTTGGGGGAAAAAAATCTGATACTCTTAATTGCTACAAAAATTGATTAATACTTACAGGTAGACAGGAAGAAATATACACATATACCTAATTACCACACAACTCTTCATTCACTTAGACAGAACACACACTAATTCTTGGCCATTCTAATCACTGATGAATCTATTCCAAACTTCCTCTGAGTTTGTATAATAATTATGAACACATTTCTTAATTTGAGATTTGACCTCTTCAGTGATCCCTACTTCTAGAATTTTTAATAACTCCACCAGATATTAAAAACTCCAAGAATATATTTTCCTTTATAAATTTTATTCAAGTAAAAAGTAAGTAATTTAATAGCCAGAGGCTGACTCCTCGCCCTCGCTCTCACTGTTGCTCTCTCTGTGTCTCTCTGTCTCTTTTTCTTTCTCAGTGTCCCTGTCTCTCTCTGTCTCTGTCTGTGTCTGTGTCTGTGTCTGTGTCTCTCTCTCTGTCTCTGTCTCTCTCTCATTCTATTTGTCTCTCTCTCTCTCTCTCTCTGTGTCTCTGTGTCTCTCTGTCTCCCCACACGCGCACACACACACACTCCACACTTCTTCCTCCCTCCTAATAGCTGCACCGCACTACTTAGCAGACCATTTAGACTTTCATCCTTTTGGTTGGAAGGAAATGGCTGTTCTTGGCCTTCAACTGCAGTAGGAATAAGAAGATAGACCCACATACATATGCATAGCAACACAATGACACAAGTCCATCTTTGGCCATCAAGAAAACTTTCCCTTTGTAAGGACCTGGGACTCCTAAAACTTGCAGTAACTGTGTCCATAGATGTGAAAAGAGTGACCTTAGCAATGCCCGGTCACATTCTAATTTTCTTCTTTTTTTATTAGCATGTGTTGGCAGCATATAATGCGTTCCTCACGGAGAGCCATACACACCCATAACACATCCCAATTCTTTCTCAACACCTCCTTCTCCCCTCTCTCCCTCTCCCCTCCACCTCCTGGCCCTCTTCTCTTTTCCAAAGGATCTAAAAACTTCTCGTTTCCTATTATCCATCTTTTATTTTTTACTTTATATTTTACATTTGTCATATAAGAGGACCTATGTAGCATTTAAGCTTGTGTGTCTGATTTATTTCACCTAACACTGCATTGTCAAGGTACACCATTTTCCTCCTAATGACTCAAGCTTGGCCTCTATGGCAGAGCAGATCCCCACAGTATATAAATGTCACATTTTCTTTATCCACGTATTTATTGATGAGAATATAGATTACTCCAAAGACTTATTTATAGAGCCAAGGATATAGCTCAGTGGCATAAGTGGCTGCCTGACAAGCAAAAGGTCCCAAGTTTAGGGGCCAGGGAGATAGCTCCATGGCACAAGTTGCCTGCCTGGCAAGTGCAAGGTCGTGAGTTTGAACCCTGGTCCCACCAAAAAAAAAAAAAAAAAAGGTTCCAAGTTTGATTCCCAGTACTGAAAAAAAAAAAAAAAAAGATTGTTATAATTAATTATACTGCTATATATGTGAATATTCATATATCGCTGTAATATGATACCATTACCCATTCATAAAGATACTGAGCAGGGAAACAGCTGGATCAAGTGGGACTTCTAGTTTTAGTTTTCAAGGAATCGCTATGACTTCCAGAGTGGTTCTACCAATTCATACCCAACTCACCCTCAGCCCCACTAGCATCTGTTACCACACGATAGCCATTCTCCCTGGAATAAGACAGAATCTCGGTGTTATTTTAATTTGAATTTCTCCCATGGCCAGAGATAATGAGCATTTTTTTTTTATGTACTCATTTGCCATTTAAAATTTTCTTCCTTATGGCCAGGCATGGTAGCATAACGCTGTGACCCCAGCACTGGTGGCTGAGAAAGGAAGACCACAATGAGTTTGAGGCCAGACTGTGCTGTATAGTGAATTCAAGGCTGGTCTGAACTATGTAGTAAGACCTTGCCTCAAAAATTAACAGCTAAAATAAAATAAAATGTTCTTCTTTTAAGGTAGATTACTTGTATTGAATCCCAAATCCCATTCAATATGCTCACCTAAGGTACATGTGAACAAAACACAACAGTGTTTTAGACCACAGCGTGAGATAATCTCACCCCAAGTGCTTAACTTGAGGTCAGCTTTGTTAGGGGATCTGTTCTTAGTGTCCCTGTAGTTTCCTGGCATTGACACACCTCGAGAAACCAATGGAGCTGCTGTTTGTTACCATCTCTACCTCATTACCTCATCTAAAATTAAATGAGGTGAGCGGGGAGATAGCTCAGTGGAATAAGTACTTGCCTGGCAAGCACAAGGTCCTGAGTTCCATCCCTGGTACCACCAAAAGCAACAAAAAAAAATTTTTTTAAGAATTTTTTATTTTTTATTTTTTATTTTTTTCTTGTTTCAGAACTTTTGTTTGTTTGTTTCTTTATTTTTATGGCCAGCTCAGCCTGCCCTGAGGGCAGGGCTGGCACAGTATGTGGTGCCGGGGATTGAATTGTGGTCCCTGCAGCCACCTAAGCTTTCCTAAGCAGGCACTTTAGACCACTGAGCCACCCTGCCGGGCCCGCAAAATAAAATAAAATAAAATAAAATAACATCATCTGAAACAATGATACCCATGTGTGACAGATTTCTAACAGTCTCACTGTGGAAGCTGAGCCAAGTTGCTGAGAGTAGTAGAATTTGCTGAGCTTATAGGGCTTGGGTTATTTTGCTTCTGCCAACAAAATGAGAAACAAAACAAGATTTCTTGCTTTTATTTAAGCCTCAGTTGATTTTTGTTTGCTTTGTGTTTTCAAAGGAATTAAAACAAAGACCTAGAACATCTCTTCCAGCAAAACCAGACTCCTAGATTTAAATCTTGACTGCCACTTATAGCTTGAGTGGCTTAAATAAGGGACTTGAGACACCATAGCTCATTTTTTTCTTATGTGGGGCATTCTCAATCCACAGAGCTTGTGAACGGGGGAGGGGGGGCATACTCGCCAAATTTGTTGCTACACCAGTTCTTCGCTGCTCCTCCTGAGCACTGGGAGCTGGTTACATTCCCCTTACATGTGGTTTGACCTTGCCTAAATAACAGATCCCAGAGCCAGATTCTGTGAAGCCTCTTAGCTTCAACCCAAGCTCTTAGAATAGCAGCTCTGGACTCCTGAGCCTCTGTGTAAGAGGCTGAACTACAGGAAAGCCAGCACATTGGACAGACACACAGAGAGACCCTAAGATCAGAGCGTCAGAGATTTCCCCTCGGGCCCGGCGGGATAGCTCAGTGATCTAAAGTGCCTGCTTGGGAAAGCTTGGGCGGCTTCAGGGACCGCGGTTCAATCCCCAGCACCACATGATGCGCCAGCCCTGCCCTTGGGGTGGGCTGAGCCGGCCATAAAAATGAGTGAACAAACAAACAAAGGTTCTGAAACAAGAATAAATAAATAAAGAGATTTCCCCTCACCTTGACCCATCCAGCTCCCAGCAGGAGGGCACCAAGCACCACACAGAACAGCCACCAGCTGGCCATGTACCAGGCCTAGGCGGTCCCACCAAGCCCCGTGCAAGCTGCAGATGGCAAGCAAAATAATGTTTGTCATTTTTATGATTTTTCAATGTATTTTATTATTACCTATTATTTGTATAAAATATTGAGCTTCAACTTTCACACACACATATTTTCATTACACTGGTGACCCCTTTTACTCTCCTTTATATCCCTAGCCCCTCCCCGTAACAACCTTCCTCATGTCTCATAATGATCTCCCTTCTCTTTCATGTCGTCATTGTTAGGTCCTATATATGAAGGAAAATATAGTCTTATCTTATTGAATCTGGCAGATTATGCTTAGCTTGGTGATCTCCATTTCATCCATTTTTCTTTTAATTTATTTTTATTTTTATCATTATTATTTATAATAGTTAATACATTGCACAATGTTGTCTTTATCATAGTCGTTCAGAGTACAAGATGCAGACATGATTTCTTGTCTAAACATCATTAATATAGATCTTCCTTTTCATTGCACAAAGAGAAAGTAGCTGTATATTTAGTCTAATAGTGCATAACAGTAGTAGATTATCAGCTCATCTGGCATTATCAGAAGCTGTTGACTTGAGCTTTTTACAACTCAGCATGTTAATATGTCTTTCCTTTTTATACCTCATGGTTAGACTTTTTTGCTGATGGTTAAGACCAAGATAAAGCAAGACCTATGTCACAAAAAATATATAACTTTTGTATCTGACAAGACCAGTCATGTCCCCTTAGGGTTTACCCTGGAACCATGTACTGCGATTTGCAAAACTTTTGTCAGTGTCAGCCATCTGGATGAATCACAGCCAGTGCTTGACCATTTTGTTCTCTGTGGAAGCCTGAGAGAATGTTTTCTCTCTAGGGGACTCTCCTTAGCTCTCCTTAGGCACACTGTACATCATCGAAAGATTTTTTTTTTTTTTTTTTTTTTTTTTGCTTTCTCAGACTGCCTTAAGGGTGGGTTCCATAAAGCTTGCCCAGCCACGGATTGAACGTAGGTCCACCTGTGCCTGACTACATTTCCCACTAAGGCCCTTAAACAACTGTGCTATGCCACAGGTCCCTAACACTGTACATTGCTGCCCCATAATCTCCTTGAACAGGAAATTTGGGACTTCACTGAATTATAGACTGTTACAGTAAGGTTCTTTTATGTCCTGTGTTCTCACTGACCTTGAAGGGCTAGAGCCAATACACTTGCTATACTTTTATCCCTTCTTTTTCTCCAGTTATTTGGACTGCCAACTTAAGTTGTTAACCATCCAGAAGAGAAGCTTAATGATATTATTCCCTATAACTTAGGCACTCGAGCTTAACATCATTATCTTTCTGAATATCAAATGCCTTAGACATAACATGAAACAGGTATTTTTCTATCAATTGTTGACATTCTAAATTTTAAAACCCCTGGGATGGTTGGGGGTCAGAGGATGACATAATTTCAGTTTTCCATTACTGAATAATGTTTCACTGTGTACCTGTGCCACAATTTCTTTATTCATCTGTACGTGGGCACCTAGGCTGGTTCTCTATCTTGACCATTGTGAACTGTGCCACAGTACACATAGGTACGCAGGTACCCCCCACCCAGAATACTGATTTTAGTTCTTTGGTGCATATGCCAAGGAATGGTGTATACTCAAGGACAGCATGGTACCTTACCTTCACAGGATCAGAGGACAGAGGGAAGTGCTTTCTTAAAATGCTAGAAGATGGCAGGCTCAAGGTCTTGAGTTCAATCCCCAGTACCACAAAAATAGATAAATAAATATAAATAAATAAATAAATAAATAAATAAATAAAACGCTAGAAGAAAAAAAGAGACTCATGAGACAGAAGAAAATTGATGCCTTCTACTTCAAAGCCTTCTTTTACTTTCCTCCTCTAAATCACACTCCCTTGGGCTGGGGAGATAACTCGGTAGAATAAGCACCTGCCTGGCAAGTGTAGGATCCTGAGTTCAATCCCTGGTACTGAAAAATAAGGAAAGAAAGAAAGAAAGAAAGAAAGAAAGAAAGAAAGAAAGAAGGAGACAGGAGATAGCTCAGGGACACAAGTGCCTGCCTGGCAAGTACAAGGTGCTGAATTCGATCCCCAGTTCTGCAAAAATTTAAAAAAAAATTTTTTTTTTTGTGGGACCAGGGTTCGAACTCACGACCTTGCACTTGCCCAGCAGGCACTTGTGCCTCGGAGCTATCTCCCCAGCCCTTAAAAAATTTTAAAATTAAAAATAAAATAAATCATACCCCTTTTAATCTAGATTTCATGTTATATTTGGTACCCTGCTTTTCTACTAGGTACTCAATCTTATAATCCGGAGCCATTTAGTTTCTCTCTTCAATATGACACTTTGGGCACTACTCATATTCATAATAGCATGAATATACAGGCTGGTTAAATTGAAGGAGGCACTGATAAGATGCTCAACAGGCTCAGTCATAATAGAGGAAGTGTCTTAGTTAATTTTCTCTTGTTACTGGGACAAATGCCCGACACCCAAAATGAAGGAAGGAAGGAAGGAAAGGTTTATTTAGCTCACAGTTACTGGAGGTTTCAGTACATACTTGGCTGGATCGAAGGCTGAGTGGAACAGAGTAGAGAGCATCCAGTTCATGGCGGTGGAAAAGCAACAATCACGACAGGGACAACCAACCAACCAGGGCAGCAGACAGCAACAGCACTGGTCTGTCTCTCTGTCTCTCTTTATATTACATCAGGCTCTCTGCCTTAGCCTATCCACCTCAAGCCACACCTATAATTTCCAGCAGTGCTCAGACCCATAATCTCATCAGTACTAAAACACGTAATCCCAGTGACTCATGAGTCAAGTCTCAATCAGTAGAAGTCCCAGTCCCATGATTGGCTTTGTGGGGGACAACCAGACATAAAACATAACAGGAAGTTACCATGTTCAAAATGCTTCCCTGTCCATATCCTAAGCAGTAGCCCAACTTTTTTGAAAGAAAAGAAACTTTTTTTTTTTTTTTTTTAAGAAAACTGCCCCTACCTTTTTTTGGTTTCCTATACAGATACCTAATTAATATAATCTTATTATAACAAGCACCCAGTGGAGACCTGAGGTTTCTGTCCAAAGCTCATAAGAAAACTGAATCCTAGCAAAAGTCCCAGGAGCTTCAAAGCAAAGCTTTCCAAATTGAGACTTGAAATGACACAACCTAGATTGCAGCTGTTAAAGATGATCAGCCAAGTACCTGGATTCTTAAACCACAAAAATGTTAATAAATACATATGACTTTAATCCACTAAGCTTTGGTATAATTTTTTATGCATTCCAAATTACCCTATGCCATCCCACACTAAGCACAAATACAGAAACCCTAAAAATATTTTAAAGTAAGTCCTGGTCACCTACGTATATTAGGACTCTTCATATATAGGGTCAGCTTTGACTGTTTCTGTGTGTGCATGTGTGTGTGTGTGTGTGTGTGTGTGTGTGTATGTGTCTTTTAGGGAAGGGTCTGCAGGATATTCAGGGCCTCATTACTAGATCAGACTCATAGTGATCCACCTGTTTATGTCCTCCCGAGAGCTGGGATTACAGGTGCACTTCACCTGGAGGGCGGGGCCAGCATGGCAGGCCATCGGATTGAACTCCCAGCCCCTGGGCCTACTTGCAGGTACCTTAATCTGCTGAGCTATTTGACCAATCCTTAACTGTTCTTTATGCTCACACTCAGGTCAGATCAAGGCAATACATCACAAATGGTTTTATGTCCTTCTTTCTCAAGGGAGTTGGTCTAAAACTCTATAGCGCTGGCCTCTCGTATGTGTAGTGACACCCAGACTCTAGTAGGTCTTACAAAATGTAATCTTAACTTACAGCAGCCACTTCCGATTCCCACGGCTCCACTAGTTTATTTAGGGCTTTTCTTCTGAATATTTCCTGTGAGTGCAACCACATAATATGTGGCTTTTTCTGTCTGGTGCAGCCTATTCACTTCGACAAATAAACCACTTCGACTGACCCTTAAGTTAGAATACAAAGTATTTACTACAGCAAAAGACAGATAGGTTTCCTGGTTCCATTATTATTTAGTGTAAAAATGGAAAAATATACTCCATCACACAATTGTTTACCAAAGGGAGGTGTGTTTGTTTTATTTCTAAGTATCTCATATTTGTTGACATGCTCTATCCAGATCTACATAGGTTTTTTGGTGTTTCCTTGTGTTCATTTGTTTTGTTTATGTTTCGTCTTGTTCATACAGGGTCTCATTACACAGTTCAGGCTGGCCTTGAGCTCACTCTGTAGCACAGGCTGCTCTCAAACTCACAACCCTCCTACCTCAGCCTCCCCAATGCTGGGATTACAGGCATGTGCTACCACGCTCAGCTCTGCATAGGGACTTGATGGAGTTTCATAGGATACTGAGCTGATGCATAGTAACTTTTAAAACTCTGGAGACCAAATATTTGGGCACTGAGTCTGGGCATGGTGGTGTACACCTGTAATCTCAGCACTGGGGAGGGGCTGAAAACAGGAGGATCACCATGATTCTGAGCTATGTAGTGAGAAACTATAACAAATACATTGATATATATATATATATATATATATATATATATATATATATATACTGTACTATACTGTAAGGACAACAGACACTTAGGAGAAGGAATATAGAGGTTATGGCCCACAGTCACATCAGAATGCAAGAGTTCCCAAATTAAAGCAAGACCGTAGATCCGAACTTCAGTCCAAAGAAACTGTAAAGCTAGATGTGAAGCTGAAGATATTTAAAAAATTTGCATAATTTTATCATTTCTTTATCTTCTGCATCCTCTTAGTACTAAAAGGACACTAGAGAATTGTGTAAAAATAAGAGCACAACACTGCAATTGCAAAACCTTTGATTGTATATGTATCTGCTTCCTCTTAGTCCAAAGGGAAGTATATTCTTTCCTGTTTTTTTTTTCTTTCTTTCTTTCTTTTTTCTATGCAACATTAATAGGGAGGTGGGTCATGCCCACACACTGCACTCTATAGAATGATTGTGAGGACAATATGCAATATGTCAACTTTCAAAGA
>PVJA010018638.1:0-39600 GCA_004027025.1 Myocastor coypus
AAAAAAAAAAAAAAAAAAAAAAAAAAAAAAAAAAAAAAAAAAAAAAAAAAAAAAAAAAAAAAAAAAAAAAAAAAAAAAAAAAAAAAAAAAAAAAAAAAAAAAAAAAAAAAAAAAAAAAAAAAAAAAAAAAAAAAAAAAAAAAAAAAAAAAAAAAAAAAAAAAAAAAAAAAAAAAAAAAAAAAAAAAAAAAAAAAAGGTAAGGTAATAATTCCTTTGTTTTAATAAATAATAATAAGAAATAAAGAAAAAGAATTGTACAGACTTGATGCTGGGCGAAGGTAGCTTTCTGATTGAAAGGCAGTGCCATTTTATTGAGCTCTCATATGGTGGCTTCTCTTACAAGGGCACAGATACCCACATATCAGGAACTCAGGGCGACACCTGCTCATCTCCTTCCCAGGGCCTCGCCTCCAATTACCGTCACCCAGTGTCTGCACGCTGGGGATAGAGTCCCAGCCCCGGGACTCAGGGACTCAGGAGGGGCAGCGCAACCATTCCCTTACCAGCCAACAGTATTTTGTTTTCACAAAACATTCACTGAACTACCAAGGTCAGGGGTCCACATAGTCATTTTACTTCGGTTATCAGTCACGCACAGCACACATTTACACACAAGGTTTTGCTATCCATTTTCAGATTGTCCAGATGTACTGTCTGATAATAATGTGTCATTTCACATATAAGGTAAAACCCAGAAATAATACACAGTAATTTCTCTGCCTCAACTTTTACGTTAATGTTCTTATACATTTTACCTCTTCAAATTTCATCAAATGTACAATTCATTGATTTTCAGGTTTTTTTTTTATAAATCTAAGGAACATGTTTTTTAAACACATCATCACATTCAATGTTGCTCTGACCTTTCGTTTGTGAAGATCTGAATCTCAAACATAGCAGTTTCTCTCCACCCCAAAATTATTCTTTTATTTTGTTCACAGTGTACGTCAGCTAGTGGTAGCATCCTTTGGCTTTTGCTTATATATAAAAAACCTTCATAGTACTTTAACTTGTAGACTGAATTTTGGTTTGATAGAAAATTATTGGCATTTCTTTCAGGATGACAAGTCTCTGAATTCTATTTATTCTCATGAAAGGGTAATCACTACTCTTAATATTGCTGTAGGACTGTTGATTAGACTGTTTTTCTGTTTTTCCTTGTTTTTGGCAATTGGATTATAATATATACTAGATCAGTTTTCTTTTATATCCTGCTTGGTACTTACTGGGCTTCTTGGATTTCCAAGATTTTAATTGTTTTTATATTTGTGAATGAATGTGACCATTCATGAAATAGTTACCTTGTACTTGCTATTCACCTACTGCCCCTACTATGGGTGAATTTATTTGGGAACTTCAGTTATGCACACATTGAGCCACTCAAGTTGCTGATTTGTAGTCATAATTTACTCAGTATTCTCTCTGTCTGTCTGTCTCTGTCTCTCTGTATATCTCTCTGTCTCTGTATCTCTCTGGTCTCTTTTTCTATCTGTCTCTTTCTCTGTCTCTGTCCTGTCTCCCTGTCTGTCTCTTGCTCTCATTTTGTCTCTCTGTTTGCCTGTCTCTCTGTCTCTGTCTGTGTACCTGTCTCTCTCCTCTCTCTCTTTGTATGTATGTATGTATGTATGTATGTATGTATGTATGTATGTGTCTCTCTGATACTCTAATCATGCTCTCCATATTCAATAGTCTTTTCTTCAGTACAAATTTACTTGCTTTTCAGCCTATTCTTGGAATTTCCTGAAAGTTTTCATACATTCCAATTTTCACCTGAAGAAGTTACATTTGCTGTTTTTTTTTTTTTTTTTAGAAATTTCCTTGTTTAGGGCGGTACAGCTCAGCGGATTAAGCACTTGCTTAGGGAAACACTGGGGCCAGGGTTCGGTTCCTGGCCCCACCTGCTGCACTAGCCCAGCTCTAGAGCAGGCTGAGCCGGTGATGGAGTCTGGGCATGGTGGAGTGCGACTGTAATCCCAGCATTTGGGAGGTACAATCAGGAGGATCACTACGAGTTAGTAGTGAGACCTGTACAAAAAAAAAAAAAAAAAAAAAAAAAAGAAAGTTCCTTGTTTGTTGTACTTTTATGTTGCTGTTTTTACTATTCTAATAGTAAGTGCTTAACGTCCTTTACTTACAGTTGAATTATCTTTCTACCATTTCAATTTCTGTTTCTATGACTGATTTTTCTACTCAGTATGATTTATAATTTTTTAAAAATTCTTTTGTTGTTTATGACTTGCTGAATGAATGCCCCACGTTTTGTTTACATTTCTAAGATGAGTATGATGTTCATTTAAAGTGTATTTGTCTCTCTTTTTCTGATATTTAACTTCTTTCAGGTGATTTTGCTTTCCTTGAAAATTTATTTTAATTTCATTAGAATATTTCTTACACATATTTATTATACTGACAGTTTAATGTTTAGCACCATTTTATTTTAATTGACAAAAAATCAAATATATTTATGGGGTGCAGTGATAGTTGGACACGTGTATTCTTGTGTGAACATATCAGTGCACATAGCATATGGACCATTTCAAAAGTGCATGGCATCAGTTGTTTTATAATACAATCTCTGAAATTCTCCCATGCCTTGTTTCTGCTACTCAGCACTCTATTCTCACCTTCTATGAATTCCACATTTTTAAATTTCCCACAGAAGTAAGATCCTGAGTATCTGCCTGGCTGGTGTCTTGCTCTTATAGCACAAGGAATCTTTGGTTGATCTTGTTGACACATGTGACAAAATTTCTTGTTTTCCTCTCTCTTTTTATAAGGGTGATATATATATTATATTATTATTATTTATTATATTGTATTATATTATATTATATTATTATATATAATATATAATATATATAATACATAATATAATATATATTATTATATATAATATTATTATATTATTATATATATACATATATAATTTATTAGCCACATTTTAAAATTACAATTAAAATCTGTTGATGGTTAGATATGAGATGCAATAAAAATAAAGTGGAGGATTACATTTGAAATATATTATTATAGCAAAAAACACATTGCCTCTAGTCCACTTCAAAATATTTACACTCATCTTACAAGAACAAATCCCACTATCCTTGCACTTTTCTGAAGCAGCTGGGGAAATCCTTTTTGTTTTTTAGTTCCCTTAGTTGTGCAGTTGCATCTGGGTGGGCATCCTGAGTCAGTCAAAGAGGTTTAGAGTCACTGGTCATTTTGGTACAGGGGAGGAGCCAGAAGTCACGCGCTCCTAGCGATGGGGATACAAAAGGATGGGGACAGCCAAAATCTTTGTAGGACGCTGTCTTTCTGTTGGATGTCACTTGCAGTGCTCCTTAGTACTTCTGATTACCTCATAAAGTTACTTGAAGCACTTGGTAGTCAATATGCAGACAAGGACTGAACAGTTCCCACACTGTCACGCGATCTTTATTGCTTAGTATTTGCCTTAAACACCATACACTTCTAATGTATGTTAAATAAAACTTTTATTTTTCTATGCCTTAGTTTTGCTCGATATTACATATATTCATGCACTTGGAACAAATTTTTCAAATTGTTTTAGAGATATTTGTATGTTGACTTACTTTTGAATAAAAATTTATTGCAATAAAAATAAAGAATAAAGAATGCTTTTCCCAGCTAAGAACATATGGAACATCGAGCTTTGGAAAGTTGTCTATTTCTTTTTTTAAAAAAATCTTATTAACTTTAATGAGAAAGAAATAACAATGAGATAGTTTCTTTCTTTTTTCAGGTTTGAATTCAGGACCCTGTGCTTGCCAGGCAAGCACTTATTCTACTGAACTATCTTCCCAAAATGGAAACAAAGCTTGCTTTTTTGTGTGTGATACCAGAGATTGAACTCAGGACTTGTGCTTTCCAGGAAGGCACTTAAACTGCTGAGATAATTTCAAAATAGGTTAGTAGGATAGTTACAATAATTAATACATTGCATATTGTTGTCTTCATAGACTACAAGATGCAGATATGATATCTTTTCCAAGCACTATTAGTACAAATCTTTCTTCTCATTAAACTAAGATGAAATAGTTGTATACATAGTCCAATAGTCCACAAAAGTAGTGGGTTATCAGCAGAACTGACATTTTTTGACTGTCACAAGCATTATGTACAGTGCATTAATATTTTCAGTGTCGCATTGTTTCATGTATGTCATGACTGGCTGTGGAATTCTTCGCAGCATGCACTTTAACAAATGCCCTTTTCTTTAATGTAAACTGACTGAGCTCTCAAATCTGAGTAAAGAGGAATGGGAGAAGGCGTGGTGGGCTTTTTAAAGTCTCCAACTTCTCACATGTGATCTCTGGTTATTTGAAGGATAAGGGACTCAGAATTGAACTTAGGACCTTTGTGCTTGCCATGTAGATGCTGGGGCCACTGAGCTATCTTCCTGTACCTCAAATGTAATTATTTTTATTATTACTTTTAATAAGAAATAACAATGTGACAGTTTCAAAGCACATTAGTTGCATTCCCAATATTTGATACAATGAATGTTGTCCTCCTAGTAGTTATACAGAGCCCAGGGTCTAGTCACTATTGGTACAAAAATTTTCTTCTCATTGAACTAAGAGAAAGTAGTTGCATACATAATCCAGCGTTCCATAGTCACAGTGGGTTATTGGCAAAACTGGCAATACTGGAAGCTGTTGATTTAAGCGCTTTACAGCTCAGCATAATAATCTAGCTTTATGTTTTTTTTTATTTTTTAAATTTTTATTTATTTATTTATTTATTTATTTTTATTTTTTTCTTGTTTCAGAACCTTTGTTTGTTTATTCACTCATTTTAATGGCCGGCTCAGCCCACCCTGAGGGCAGGGCTGGCGCAGCATGTGGTGCCAGGGATCGAACTGCGGTTCCTGAAGCCACCCAAGCTTTCCGAAGCAGGCGCTTTAGACCACTGAGCCATCCCACCGGGCCCTATGTTTTATGCCTTATGGTTAAACTTTCCTGCTGGGTGGTTAAGGGCCTCAAATGTAATCTCAGTTACTATAATTTCTCCCTCTTGAGGTCATTATACTTCACAAAGTGTTAGTATCTTTGTGAATTTGAAGGTATCATCAAAATAATATCTCTCCTTTCATAGCATGTGAGCAAAAGTGTTACATATATACTGTATTTTATACTTATCAAGTAATTTGAAACATTATATATCCCTGATGTTTTCAAATCCACGTGCCTAAATGCATTCTGCATTCTTTCTTGATATATGCAACCCTTTCTTTCTTCATGTATGTTCACCCCTTATTTCTCTCTACCAGTCTCTACCATAGCTTTAGTTAAGACTAAGAACCCTATCTGATTAACTTACAATTTACAGAAATATCAGAAATTAATGATATTGCCTGAAGAGTGCTTCTTATTGAAAACGTTAACCCTAGAATATGACTTCATTTGGAAAATGAGGTCTTACCCATGTAATTAGTTGGAGCTCTTGGAATAAAATGATTTCACTAAAATCCAATGATTACTACTGTTGGAAGAATGGGAGAGGAGAGAGACTCGGAGAAAGAACCTATGCTAAAATGAAGCAGATCCAAGTTTTGCAGTCACAAGCCATTGGAAGAGGTACCCAGTCAGGGTTCTCAGAGCCTGTGGGTGCAGGGTGGCCCCTCAGATACCACGATGTTGGGCTTTTAAACTCTGTAACCATGACAGATGCTTATTCCTTTTTTAAAGCTGTCAAGTTACAGTAAATTTTTATGGAGACTAAGAAACTAATACAGATCAGCTATTAGAAAGTGTTAGATTTTATACCTCAACTTAACCTGTATAGTACTCCACTTTTATTCACTGTTTGCAAGAACTTATTCTACAGAGCTCTCTCCCCAGCCCCTGCTTTTTTTTTTGAAAATGTAGGGGGAGAGCCAGAGAGAGAGAGAGAGAGAGAGAGAGAGAGAGAGAGAGAGAGAGTAGAGAAAAGAGCGATTTCAGTTGCTCAAATCCAAAACAATTTATAAAATACGATGTGGTATAATACAGCTTGAAAGAAAATAAACACAGTCATATGAGCTTTATTACAAATTATTGATATAGATGCTCTGTTTTGCCAGGGATGCAGCTCAGTAGCACAGCGCCTGCTTGAAAAATGTAAGTCTCCGAGTTTGAGTTTTGGTACCAAATGCAAAAAAGTAAGTTCTAATTCACAGTTACTTATCTCTGAAGATGCCGAATTTACAATGCTTTCCACATGCATGACTGGGTGTCGTTTCATCGTGCCTCACCGTCTGTGACTGACTAACGCTGCGGCTGTGGCTCCAAAGTGTTAGTGCGTGCTATGACAAGGAGGAGCGCGTGACAATAGAATCTTTCACTCAAGCAGTGGCTGCAAGAAGAAAGGCAGAAGGAAAGAGCAAGGCCTCCCCTGCCCCGCCCCCGTCCTTCTTGGGTATGCTTCAGTGACCTTAGAACTCCTCCTCCTCCCCAAGTGCTACCAACTTCCCCTAGCACCACAAGGCTAGTGTCTAGATTTTGACCTATGGATCTACAACGAACACATACTCAGACCATAACAAAACTTAGGGCCAAGTTTCAGTAGTTAGCTATGGCTCTAGACATCTACTAGCAGTCTTATAACATATCCCTGTGGATAAGGGCACTATGACACATCCCTAACTATGACCTTTTCAAGAATCTATATTTGATATCAAAGTGCAGAAAAAACATATTCCATAGATACAATTGACAAAAACAAAATACATTATTCATTTAAACCACACACTTTTGTAGGCTTTGGTCATGTGTCTGATGTCTGTTGAGGTAACCATGATAAATTAAAAATGCTGAAATTACTAGTCAGTGGCCTTTAATTCGTGTTTTCTCTCTCAAGTGATTTATGATCAGAACTCTAATACTAAGCGATTTTACAAAAGAATGGCCCTGTGTATCTATTTTATGTGTGTGAAAGAGGCTTTTCCATTTTCCCCAACTGTCTTAAAAAGATAGAACTCCAGGCTGGATAGATAGCTCAGTGGATTAAAGTGCCTGTTTAGACAGGTACTGGGTCAAGGATTCAATACCCAGCCTGCAGTGCCAGCCCCACCCCAGGGGTGCACGGAGACTGTGATTGAGGCTGGGTGTGGTGGCATGTGCCTGAAATCCCAATGCTTAGGAGGCTGGAAAACAGGAAGGATTACCATGAGTCCAGCCTGTGTTATGAGACACTGTAGACCCTATACTAAAATACATTTTAAAAAGTAGAACTCTACAGTTAACTCAATTAACATTGGAAATTACTGTATCAAATGCTAAATGTGGCTTTATATCACAGTTTAGGAAAAACTTTGATGCTGGTACCACCTCGTTTTCAGCAAAGAAGTTCTTGTCACCCAATAAGATTATATCACTTTAATGTGACCACCACAAGAAAGTTCCCTGCAGAGAAGGTTTATGTGATGAACTGTATGTGACTGGGTGAGCTTAAGTGTATTTAACTGAGATATCCTGATAGTTTTCTGAAGAAAACTAGTTTATATTTTGTATTGTCAGGAACAATGATGCAAAGTGTCTCAAAATTATTTGTCTTTTAACACAGGTTCCAGCAATATCCATGGAAACTTAGATGCTGTGGGGAACAGTGTTTGGAAGTGAATTTAGCTCGTAGTCGTGTGTCATGGGCTTCAAGAGTAATCATGACTTGCATTTGTCCATCATATTGTCTTCAGCTTTTATAATACATACACAGTTGTTATTCTTTTACAATAAGTTCTTGGCTGTAGGTACATTGTAGGTATTTTATTTTTTGTGATTTTTTTCAATATTTTTAAAAATGTCATAATGAAAATAACAATAATATTCCAATAGCATATATTTACATAACATGTCCAGAGTAACACAGCATTATTTATTTATTTATTTATTTTCAGAGCATTTTCATTTGAGTAGGAATTTTAAATGCAAACCAAGTGGTCACAGGATTTGTGGACTTGGTCTACAATAAATTTGTGAACAAATATTGAAGGCCCGCAAAGGCAAGAAGAAATTAAGAGAGTAAATCAGTGCTGAGCTCGTTTTGATCATGAACTCATTTGGAAATCCAAAGAAAGCCACAAAAATCTATCTTCTTAGCAACATATAAAAATACATCCACATGTGGACATGTGACTGACATGGCTGATTTCACTACTTTTATATGAAGTGTGACTCAGATAATTGGTACCAGACCAAGACAGGCTGTAAGGTAGGTTAGTGTATAGTGAAAACCAAAGAAACAGTTGAGGTTGAAATCTAGGAAATGCAAACTATCCTATAACATTAACTTGGAGGGTCGGCGAGACAGCTCAGTGGACTCAGCACCTGCTTATGCAAGTGTAGGGAACAAGGTTTGATCCGAGGACCTCCTGCTGCACCATCCTTCCATCCCACACCCCCAGGGTACACTGAGCCAGTCAGCAAATCTTGGCATGGTGGCACATGCCTGTATTCACAGTGCTGGAGAGACTGAAAACATGAGGATCACTATGAGTTCGATCTGTGTAGTGAGACTCTGCACCAAATAAATAAAATTAAAATTGAAAAACAAAACAAAAACACCTGCAATATTTTCCAGACTGATTTGTTGTTTCTTTTCTTTTCTTTTTTTTTTTTTTTTTTTTGTTCGTTGTGGTAATTATTATTCTCTCTGTTTGTTTTACTGGAAATTCTTCAGGCAATTGATTACTCTTATTTTTGTCAATTTAATTGTTGCTTACTTATTGGGAAAAGAAAGATTTTTGGTCATTACTTTAATCTGATTAAATCTATATGGCTTTGTTTTTGTTGAGCTCTGGGTTTTAGTTTCTTGTAGAAAAATCTAAGCTTTGATTCTCATGCACTTTCCAAATCAAAAGTGCAATATGAAATAAAAATAAAATGAAATAGGTTTTTTATTTTTTAACATCTAACCAAGGGAGCAGAAAAGTGATACTTTAAAACTTTAAATCACTCTATTAGTGGGATGACCTGAGTGTGTCAAAAACATACAATTCATTTATGAAAGAATGTTTAATGTTGTCAAGATAATGACTAAAACGTAGATTACTGAAGTGTAGCCTGACATCATACAGTGACATGAAAGTGGAAAGGAGATACACTTGTTTTCAAAATCAAGTATTCATTCACCAAAGATCCATAGAGTATGTTTAAAATGGTGTAAAATTTACAAGCGATAAAGATGATATCGCTTTTCCCATTGTGTCTTTCCGGTACTCTGCATTCTAATACTTTAACTCTCGAGCTCCAGATTTCCTGGGGCAAAAAGTTATGACTTCATTTCTCTTCTTCTAATGTGAGTAGGAATAATTTAAACTTATCCAATGATCTCTTATGACTCTTGGGTGAATCAAAAAATGTAGTGACATGCGGATAGCGACTCATTAGAATGTAGTGTGACATTCTGTGACTCAATAAGTACCTGCTGAATGATGGAATAGAGGAGTAAATGAGTCATTGTCATTGTGAGAGTATATAGGTGTAAAAAGTGGTTAAAACCTGTACTATTGCCTGTCGCAGAAGTATGGCCTCCTAGCACCTTGTTTTTACAGTGCTTTAGCACCCAGGGAAGCTTAGCTTAATGACCGCATTCATGTGCAGAACAGTGACTAGCTTAAGAGTCATGAGCACCCCCTGGGCAAAGGTCACAGCTCTCTGAATGTCTCCGCAGCGCTTGGTGTTTCCTTTGGTACAGTGCTCACATTACACGTTTATATGTAAAGAACAATAACATCACATCTCCACTCAGAGAAGAGCCTGCTTTGAATGTCACAAAAGCTAACATCACAGGCAAGCACAAGTTGCTTCGAAAGAGTCACATTTTAGAGGAGAATAAACAGTCCTAGATACTAGTCCCCCCCCCAAAAAAAAAAACATCTTCAAATAGGGGTTTATGCCAAGAGGGATGGGAGTAACTTATTTTTCTGGAACTATATGTACTCAGGTTGAAGAACTTAATAGAAATCATTTTTTCTTTCACATTAAGTACAGTACTTATTGAGGAACTGGTATCATAAAGGATATTTTACTTATGGTACTCTATTCCATACAATGATAATAATACAGACAACACAAGGAAAAGGTATAGGCCCTCTCTCCATCACTCACTAGAAGGCCATGCCCTTTCTTCACCAGAAAAATGGTCAATTCCTCAGGTTCAACCCTTAACCTCTCCCTCTCAGTGTTTACCACACTGTGTTCCAAAGAGGGAAACAAAGGATCTCAAGCCTGCCTAGGAACATTCCAAACAAGGCACCTGCATAGTCTGCATGCCCTGGAGTAGCATTTTTCCCCCCTAGGACCTCACTGAAGAGTTCACACATGTAGACTGCATACTAACAATACTATTATACCAAAGTGAATTATGGGAAAGGGCATCTGCAACAGATGCAATGGCAGGAATGTCAGCCCCATGTCAGTCATGCTGTCAGTCATGTTCTGGATGATATCAAGGGAAAGAGCCTTAAAGGAGGTGACATTTATAGGACTTGGCCACACACTGTTGGCACATGCCACTTCGCTTTTACCTGTCTGCTCATCCCTCGTGTACTTTCTCTTTAATAAACTTGCCTGATTTTTGTTTGTTTGATTTTCCCATGATCCTGTGCTTCGTGCAATCTTTTGTTTGTGTCACAGGAGAAACTTAAAACAATCCCTGGACTCCTTTTAATGGATCATCATATTTTAAACTGAGCAAGGTTAAATTATTTTGTGAAGACCACACACCTCAAAATTTAAGAAGGATAATATTTGAGCTTTAATTCTGGAACCATATCAGGATCAGGAGCATGGATGATAATTTCAGCAATGCACATCAGCTGTCCTCAGTTAAATAAAAGTGAAAAGCTGCCTCAAATGGAGTTGCATATTAAGGGTTGTTCTTGAAACTGGAATCTAGAAGTAGGACAGCCTATAGGGTTGACTGCGAAAATGGTGCAGTGATGTCATCAAGAGTCTAGGGCCTTCCTTTGTGCAGTTGCCCACAATATCTCTCCATGCTAAGTTTTGTATTTTAGAGCAGTTTCTGGTATGCAGAAAAAATCTAGAGGAACACAGAGAAATTTCCCATTTATCCTTGCTCCCACTTCTGCATAGCACCTTCTAATGTAAACATGTCTCATTAGAATGGTACATTTAAGGGAGTCAGTTAGCCCACAATGGCATGTTATCATCACTGAGTGAGTTACTTATGTTACTGTTCACTCTCCATGTGGGGAACTCTCTGGATATAGGTGCATGGATAATGACAGGACTCACAATTACAGTTTCAAAAGGAGTGTTTTCACTGCTCAAAAACTCTTCCTTCCTTTCTAATTGTTTATCTCCAACCTCAAGCACTGAATCTTCACTGACTAAAATGATTGATAATAGTTTCTCCTTGGCTTGAATAGCATAAATTGTGAAATAGTTTTAGTTGGCTTCTTTCACCTACTACCATGCATTTAGGCTCTGTCATGACTTTTCAAGGGGAATTTATGTTATGGCTTGTGTCTAATCATCCCCCCAGTGCCTCATGCAGTCATGGGGTGGGGGCTTCTAGAGTTTGTGATTAAATCAGGATCCACTCAGTTAACATTATGGGTGATCCGAGGTTAGGATTATGGGTCTGAGTACTACTGGGATTATAGGCATGGGTGTGTGCACTTGTCGCAGCCTGGAACAGAGAGACTGAATGCAATAGAAGAGAGAAAGACAGACAGACAGACAGACAGACAGACAGACAGACTGACTGACTGACAGACAGACAGACAGACTTCCTCTCTGTTACCATTGTTGCTGCTACTCCTCCCTCAGCTCCTTTTACTCTTTGCCACCAACATGAACTGCTGCTTTCTGTACTGTTCCACTCTGCCTTGGAGCCAGCCGAGAATGGACTGAAACTCCAGTGACCGTGAGCTAAATAAACCTTTCCTTCCTACATTTTGGGTGTTGAGTATCTGTTCTAGCAGTGAGAGAAGAATAACTGAAACAATTTATATTCCGTACTTAATGATAATTCATTGTCTTTTCATATCACATTTTATTTGTCATTCACTTTACGGGTGACATATTTTTTTCCTTCCAAATTTGGACAAATGTCAATGATTTCTTTGTAACCTCTCACGTGCAAATTCTGTGTAGGAATTGTCATACCTGTCATTTGGGCAGATGAAGAAGAGCATAACTGGCATGTTTATTTGAAGAGTAAATGTCATTTTGCAAGGACACCGTCCTATTCTGACAATTATCTGTGCTGCTTTCCATCTCCACAAGCAATGATAGAGAATTGCTATGGTCCAAGAGCACTGTGGGTCCCCAGCATTTGGTGGTGTGTTTAGCACTGAGGTATCTCCTGGTATCTTATTGTTGCTTTAATTTGCACTTCCTTGATGATATAGGGTAAGGAGCACCTGCTATGTTGATATTCTCTGGTGAAGTATCTTTTAAAGTCGTTAGCCGGCTTTTTATTATTATTGTTATTACTATTATTATTTGTTTGATACAGGGTCTCACTACACTGTTCAGACTCATAGTGGTCCTCCTGTCTCCCTTAGCCTGACCAAAGCAGGGATTATATGGTTGAGCTACCACTCCTGGTTTCAGGGTAGCATGGCATGCCTGGGGTTTCAGGGCTGGCAGGGCCTGCAGCACTGAGGATTGAGCCCGGGTCCCTGCACTTGCCAAGCAGGCACCTAGACCACTGATTTGTCTCTCCAGCCTAGTTTTATGATTTGAATTAAGTCCAGTTAATCAATTATTTTTAATAGATTTTGCCATGATGTTTCATCCAGAGAAATCTTTCCAAACCAAAGAACAAATAGAATTTCTCCTGTGTTATTCCTTTTCAATTTTATTGTTTTACATAAACAGGAATTTTATTGTTTTACATCCTACATTTAGACTCGGTGACAATTTGGGTTAGTTTTTGTGCAAGTTTTAGTGCCCTAACCAGATTCATTTTGGCTCTATGGTTCTCTAGCAATTGTTACTCTATTGGTTGAAAAGATTATGCTTGCTCTTTCATTCAAGGTATGTTCATTGTATACCTGGGGTTGGTTGTTGGGCTCTGTGGTCTATTCCTTCTATGTGTTTATTCTTTCACCATTACGTCATTGTCTTTATTACTGGACATTTTCCCCTTTGAATCTTTGTGTTTATAAGATTATTGACTGTAGCAATAAGTGATAAGTATTAAGTGAGGAGGAAGGAGATGATATTTCTGGAACTATTTAATAAAAGCCTTTACTACTCCACTATAGGAATCACTGATGAATAAATTCTCATGGTAGAGGACACATAGATGAGTAACTTCACTTATTTCAGAAACCTGAACAAATCACTGGAAAAGTAGATGAAAAAGTCTTTCACTTCAACTGGCCCATCAAAAATTTAAAGAAATCTAGATCTCTTCCCCAAATCAATAGCTATACACCTCGTGAATTTAATCATGACTTTTGGAAAAGGAAGAAAGTGGTAGGCTTATGATGCTAATGAAAAACAGAGTAAATCTTAGCACTGGAAATAAACACATTTTAAATAGAATTTGGAAAGAGATGGTAAACATATTGTGAGTTAAACATCATAAATAGAAACCCAGAAATTTTTAGTATTCCAAAACCTGAAACTGTGGGCCATTAACACGAAGGACAAAGGTTTCAGATTTTGCAGCATTTTGACCTTAGAGTTTTAGGTAATGGATGTTAAACAAATAAAATATACCAGCATAAAACATGTCAATATCAAAGTAACAACTATATGTGAAATGCTCCTGGTGCCAAGTTTTTCAGATAAGGAATATTAGCCTATATTTAATTTATCGTATCCTGAAACAATAACAATTGTCCTGGATTATGTGTAACAATGAGGCACATCAAATTTTCTCTTTACATTTCTGAGACAAAACACTTGACACCCAAAGTTAAAGGAGGGAGGTTTTGTTTATCTCACAGTGTGTCAAGGGTTTGATCCATAATCATCTGGCTCCTCGCCAGCATAGCTTTAGAGAGCAGAACATTTCGGGGTGCCCACAAGACAGCAAAAGTATGGGGAGATAAGACATATTCTGCCCTTGATGTTGGACCCAAGCTACGAGCCCTAAGGCATGTGACACTTTTATCATAGCCAGGACTACGCCAAGCCAATCAGTGGACTGGCTTACTCATGATCCACCCCTCATGCCAGCATCACAGACTAGATTCATCTACCTCTGATAAAACTCTCTGACTGCATGAAGCTTTGGAGGAGCATCCAGACCCAAGCCATTACAAGACTTTACTACAGATTCTAGACAAACTGGGTCTCCGAGAGGTGTAGATTCAGAGAACTGACATGACACATCCTGGTATCAGTACTTTGAACAAATAGAAATAGCACCCACCCAGTCAGTTTCCTCATACATATAATGATAATGATAGTAGTACTGGCTTTGCACTGCTGTTTAAAGCATTCAGTTACACAAGGCAGATTGTGACCAATTGAATGCCTGACATTTGCAAACTCAATGGATTTTCATGTGGTTTAGATCAATTAAGTTTTCCACCTTGCAAAATTTCATACAATTTTTTTTTTTGTCCAAATCCATCTAGCTGCTTACTCCTTCTAGGTGATATTTTGCCCAAGCTTCTCCTACTTAGTGTCACTATTCCTATCTGGGAAGAATTAAGACTTGAGGGAGAAGAACAAGGGTAAACAACAAATCGTTTTGGCATTTGCATAAATAGTCTTTCATCTCTGATTTGTCCAGGCCTTTGTTTATTTGCATAAAGACCAAAATAAAAGCTATGAAGGGCCGCATGCCATTCAATCAGAGGAAACTTGGCATAGATTTAAAACTTTATGATCAAAGCACTTGGGCACATGTTAAGGATGCCCAATAATCTTGGTTTTGTGAAGGGCTTATGACAGGTTCCATAGGATATCAAAGGGCTTTTATTTAAAGGCACATTATAGCAAGTACTAAAGAAACAATCCAACATGACACATGCAGAGGCATCTGTTCATTGTCACTTATCACCGCACAAAGCTATTAACACTATTGATCATCAGACTTCATCAGCCTCCCTGCCATAGTCCAGAGTTGAGTAATTTAGAAACAATGACTGGAGAAAGTATTTGGAATCATAGGTATCTGAGTGCTTCGCTTTCATCATTGTCTTATCGCTGTGTGCTCTGATTAGCATGCAGGACAATCCCTTCTCCTCTGAGGAACTGGCATAGGAGTGGATGTCTTAGTGGATTGGAGAGAAGTAATTATATGCAAAGTGTTCATGGCATGTAGCTGGCATCAATAGTTCACAACTGTATCTGTCACTCACCTATGTCTTCATCTACATCACTTGATTAAAACACAGACAAGGCAGTAAAAATGGACCTACATAAACCTTAACATGTGTTCATACAGAACCGACTTCATAAAACTTCATAAAGAAAAATAAAACACAAGGGAAAGAACAGGGACAGAAAATGGAGGCAAATATAAAAATGCAAAACATAAATCTCTGCATTTTCTAAAGAAGGGCTACTTTCATATTTGTCTCTAAGCTTCTAGTACTCAAGGCTTCCAAAAAAGGAAATATGTTTTGCAGAAAAATTCCCAGAGAGTATTGCATAAAATAAAACAACTACTTGGTAAAAATCAACTTCATTTAGTACCCAGGCTCTTCTGTGTGAGGCAGCTGGGGAGTAGCCGGGAACAGGTGGCTGCTGGCTCAAAGGCTGGGCCCTGCAGTTTCTCTGCACAACTGGCTGTGACTCTGGGCTCCAGCACCCTGTTTTACTAACTGTCCTGTTGTAGTGAAGTCACTTTGGTTTCCTTTGCGCTGCTTACTATGAGGACGCTACATCCATATTAGATCGCTTCAGTCTCAGTGCCCAGACATTGTCACCACCGTGGGAATTCAGGGTCTTGTGAAGACAGTCACTGTTCACTGGCACATGCCAACCTCTGGATGCTGAAAGCAATGGTTATACATCTGTCGAAGCTGGGTGGAGGCTCTTGTCTTGGTGGCACCATTTTTAAAGAATAAGGAATGAGTGAGATCCTCGAAGCACACAGTAGCTTTAAAGTGCTCCTTAAGAACGATCCCCTCTTCTTCCAGGCCATGAGTCCCCCCATACATGTCCCTTCCGTAAAAGGACCTTTTGGGGCAGAGTGTGGGACATGGTGGTAGCTGTGTAGATGAGAAGGTGGTGGGTGCGTAATTCTCTTAATGGCAGTGCTCCGCACCGACCATGGTAACATAGTCTGCAACCATTCTGAACGTGCCTCAAATCTCCTTAGCAGAATGGAGTACTTGGGCTGCTAACATTCCTTCTCTATTTTTAAATTTTTATTTTAAAAGCATTACTAATGATACAAATGATACAGAATTTTAAACCAAAATGACTAGAAATTAACAACGGTTATTGTTGTGCACATTATTAGCTTCAGAGTAGCTGTTCCGTGTACCAGATATAAACAAGCAAAATTGATCAAACAGTATACGCACTCACTGTTCCTTTTAACAAACAGAATTCATAGTGAGGTACTCCTAGCCTTCTTACATTCATCTTACCCATTAGGTGGCTATGTTCAAAGAAGAAATTTTGGCATTAAATAAAATTATGGGTGAAATAAATATTCATGATTTTTAAGAAAATGTTTCAGATGTGTGGAATATTTGCTAGTGAATTCTTTCTTTAAAGTACAATAACTTTTTAAATTATCTACATGCTGTTAAAGACACAGAGGTGATGTCTTTTGAAGGCTGTCTGTTCTTGGGCCAGAGAATGCAGCTGGTGTCCTCTGCTGCTGCGTTTGTATGTTTCCTCGCTCTAGGTTGTCACTCTTCAAGAAATAATAGCCTTTGCTCTGATAAACTACAACACAACACACAGATCTCTCTGTTTACCCTCTACATTCAGTTTATCTGCCTATATCTAGCTGCTTTCCCATCATGATTTCAGTGTTATAGGGCAAATTATTTTCTTTAAGGAAATCTTGAAAAAAATTACAGTATTGCTCTATGTCTTGTAACTTTTATAGTCTCAGAAGCACCAATGGGGGCTGGTCAGATAGCTGGGCAGTCTAAATGCCTGTGTGGCAAGCTGAAAGAGTCAGGTTCAATGCCCAGTACCATGTGCTAGCCCTGGAGCCCCAGGCGCACCATGCTAGGCACCAAAACCAAAATCGATCATGGCAGTGCACACCTCTAATCCCAGCACTGGGGAGGCTGAGATAAGAGGATCACTGTGAGCTCAAGCTGCATAGCGAGATATTGTACTAAGTGAAGGAAGGAATGGATGAAGGAAAAAATAAATAAATAAATAAAGAATTTTTTAAAAGCATTAGTGACATTCCTAGGAAAAAACAATTTGTGTTTCCAGGTACAATCCTGAGAAATTCAACTAATTTTCTTTTCTTTTTTTTTGGTGGGACCAGGGTTCGAACTCACGACCTTGCACTTGCCCAGCAGGCACTTGTGCCTTGGAGCTATCTCCCCAGCCCCCTAATTTTCAATATACGATGTCTAGTTTTTCTTTATCTTTGGATTTTAATTGATTAATGTGACTCAAACATTTTACAAGTAAATGTCATTCTCGGTTTTAGTAGAGAGATTTTTTATTCTCCACTAATTTAAAAAATATTTATACTTTAACATTTCAACATAAATATGTAATTTTAGGAAATTGAATTTGCTTCTATAAAAATGATTGGATTTTTCAAAATAAGTGATTGTGTTATTTTTATTCTGAATAGGATATTACATATGATTTGGTAACTATACTTTATTTGCAATTCACTTTTTACATTATGTAATTGATTAAAATTGCTTGCTTTTCATCATTGTCTTTGAGTTGAAGCGTGTCCTCATATAAATTTCAACAAAGGTCTTGAATCTCTTATCCTTCTGGACAAATTTTGCCGAGGAAAAACTGAAGTGAGTATGTTTGGATGTGAAGGCGACATTTTCAGTAAGAGGGGTTAGCATGTGACAGTGCATGCCAGGAAAGAGTGAGGCATGGCAGGAAGAAGGTTAGAACACACATGTGCCAAAGAAAATTGCCAGGCACGCTTATGTCTGTGCACTACTAAGGCCCACATTTTAGCATTTATGTCATTTACGTAGTTTTCTTGGTTCTCTTGAGTAAGTTACTTGCTTGTCAGACTCAGAAACTAGAAAACTAGCACACTTTGTTTCCCAAAACAAGGAGCTCAGAATCTTCTTTAGAAGATCTTTCCAAGTTCATTTGGTTCTTCAGAATTGGAAGATCTCCCTTCTCACTGGTCCTTTTTATGTTGTTTCCTCTAAGACAATTAATAGCTTTTAGTATGCATCTGAAAAATCCCAGTTCATGAACAGAGGCCAATGTACATGTAATAGGATCACTCGGTAAGAAGTTAAGGAATTTAGTCAGCAAAGTCGTGGATCATTATTGCAGTTTTAAGTTTAGTTTCACTATATTATGGAAGCAGCTCACCCTGTCTACCTGGCTTCTGTACCCCTGTTCTGCCCAATTCTATTCTTTTCTTGGTGTGCTTTGTCACCTTTCTTCCACTGCTGCCCGGCTTCAAATTTGGCTCTTGCTGTTTACTCTTTCCTACTGCTACTGCCTTCTGTTTGGAACTCAGTTCATGTCCTTACTGTAGGGTGGAGGTTCCTCTCCCTCTTAGGACTAACTCTTTGCTTATTTGCTTAAGGGACATGCTGATTCTTACTGCGTTTTATAGGCTTTTGAGTCAAGAACTAAAAGATGTTTTTCTTTGGGGAAATAACAGAGAAAATAAAAATGACATCTTACAATCAAATGTTTTCCTTTTCCACAGTTGTACCTTTTACATTTTTCCACAGTTGTACATCAAATGTTTTCCTTTTACATAACAGTACATTGGTTTTACAGGAGCAGCTTAGCTAATCTCACATTATTTTCCATTCAGAAATATGGCGTACATTTTTACATATTTATGATATCCACTAGTTCTGGATACCATTGGAAGGTACTGATACATTTCTTGACTTTTGAAATCTTAGTTTTTCAATCTCTAGATGTGATGTCTATCTCTTTTTTTATACTATATTTAACAACATATGCAAGTCCTATTGAATAGTGGTCTACAACCCTGCCCTAGTTTTCCTAATACGGTCTCACCAATGAAGTTCCACCCTTTCCAGTGGTTCTCAACCTGTGGGTTGCAACCCTGGCGGGGTCGAATGACCAAAACGCAGGGGTCGCCTAAATCCATTGGAAAATTGTATTTATTTGAAGTAGCCACCATATTTATTTTTCGGTTTGGGGCCATCGTAACATGAGGAACTGTATTGCAAGGTCATGGCATTAGAAAGGTTGAGAACCACTGCTTCACACCAACATTTTACTTTTAGTTTATCTGCTTTTTCTCTTCACAGGACCATATCTGCCATGAAAGTCACTTCTACTTTTCAGGACAATGTTAAATGTATATTTATATTTATTTCAATATGATATGTAAATTCATAGTTATGATCAAAGACTAGCTCAGCCAAGGAAGTTTATTAAGCACAGAGCTCTTCTAGAGCTAATTTAATCGGATGATAACATGCACTTATAATTGGAAAAATACAAAGTTTAAAGAACTCCATTACAGAAATGATCTCATTTGATCTTTACAAGAACACAGCAAATTGTACTCTATTTTATGGGGGAAAGGCTAAGTAAGAAGCGAAGTGGCCTGCTCCAATTTGCACTGCAAATGAATGCAATGACCGGGTTTTTCCTGCGGCCTTCTGCATCTGATTACTAAATAAACCAGTTCCCAAGCTGGACAGGCATTGTCTGAGCTGATTCACACATTTGACCTTTAAAACTACAGTATGTTTTAGTTTGCATTGCTTCATTTTAGAAATTTTTATGAGTTCATGTTTGCAGTACCCAGTGATTACATTCATTGTGCAGAACCACATTTCAGTTATGATTTCCTCCTTCACTTCCACTACCTGCGCTTGCCAGCATCACATTCATTTATTCATAAGCCCTTATATAGTCAGTTATCACACACATAGATGAACAGTTGGACTAATAGGCAAAAAATGTGAAACTCATAAGACAATTATACTAAATCAAGGTATACTTTTAGAAACACTATCCATGCTGGAGTACAATCTCTCTCTCTCTCTCTCAATCTCTCTCTCTCTCTCTCTCTCTCTCGTTATCCTTCTTTTATTTTGCACTTTATATATTGAGCTTTTCTTATAAGACAAATGATGCCATACTTAAGCTTGGGCATCTGATTTACTTTGCTTAATATCATGGTCTCCAGGTAAAATAATTTTTCTACAAATGACTCAGCTTTATCCTTCTGTATGACAGAATAGTACTCCGCTGTGTAGAAAGACAACATGATCTTCCCTCATTCATCTATTGATGGACGTACACACTGATTCTAAGGTTTACCTTATGAATTGTGCTCCTATAAACATCAGTGTGCGTGTAATACTTCAGCATGGTGTCTTTAGCTCTTTGGGAAGTTAGCCAGAAGGGGAGGATCTGACTCAAATGGGAATTTTAGTTGTCGTTTTCTGAGAATTTGCATCCTGATTTCCATAGTGGATGTGCCACTTTCCACTCTCACCAAAAATGAAGATGTCTCCTTTCCTCAGAGACTCACCTGCATTTGCTATTGATTGAGTCAACGGAGATAGCCACAAGTTCCAGAGAGAAAATTAAAGAAGAAATGACACCACTACCGGGATTAAACAATAACGCCGGTATGGCATACTAGAACTTACGGGACAATGGATGCCTTCCCAAGAGGACAGTTTATATTGATGGATTCTCACATCTGAAAAACAGAGAAATATCAAAAAATCTTAAGGATAAACCTCTCGATCCTTGAAAAACAAGAACAATTCCTTCTGAAGCTACAAGGAGAAAGAAACTACAGACTAGAGCAGAAATCAATAAAATGAAGACTAGAAAAATCAATGATTTGAAAAATTAAACAGAATAAACCAACCTTTGCAAATGTTAGCAAAATAAACAGGAAAAGGAAAGATCTAAAGCCAAGCTATTAGCGGGGCACAGTGGCGCGCACCTGCAGTCCCAGCACATGGGAGGCTGAGGCAGGAGGATCGGTGTGAGTACGAGACCAGCCTGGACTACAAAAGTAAACTCAAGGCCAGCCTGAACTGCAGAGTGAAACCATCTCAAAAAGACAAATAAATAAACTCACGCTATTAGAAATGAAAAAAGCTGAAATCACAATGTATTTTTTTCAATCTCCAAGTTTTTGCTAGCTACTTTAAGAATCTATAGTTTCATAAAATGAAAAATTCATAAAAATGTATAATTTCTTACATAGATATATGAAAAAAATGAAAGAAGATATGCAAATCGCAAATAATTTGTTATGAATTGGTGAAGTTGAAGAAACAATACATATGTAACCTAATAGCTCAAAATATCCCGTGTTACTGGAGTCGCTGGAGAATTCTGCAAGAGATTTGAGAAGATTTAATGCTTCTACTGCTCAAACTCTAATAAAGTTGAAACAGAAGTGGCATACCAAAGCCACTCCTAAAAAACAAGAATTAATTCCGAAAAGAGAACAAGACCCAAGCACAAAGAGGTGCTATGGTTAATCTCTTTAATGAGCACAGAATCAAAGCATGTTCAAGAGATACTGGTAAAGAAAGTGTAGCAAATCCTCACAAAGGACATACATGGTGACTAAGTAGGATTTGGTCCAGGGACACAAGACTGACATATGCAAATCAATAGAATTAATACACCATATCACTAGAAGCAAGAACAAAATTTGCATGATCATCTTAATAGCTGTGGAAAAAATTATTTGAAAAAAACCAAAAGATATCCTGAAGTAAATAGCACAAGGTCTTTTTATCCACCTGATAAAAGCTATCATAACAAACCAATGGCAAATATCACTCTGTTTAAAAAAAATTAATTATTATTTCAATTTAACAATAGCTATATTACATATTTTCATCATCAGATCAGTTTAGATTGATAGCTATCGGTATATAAGATTGATCAAATAATTAAACATTAACACTTTCAATAAACATTACTTTTTTTTCTCCCCCCCCCTTTTTTTTAACAGTTGACACATTGCATATTGTCCTCACAATAGTTCTACAGAACACAGTGCATGGGTATGACCCACCTTCCTATTGATGTTGCTAAGAGAAAAAGAAAAAAAAAAGGGAAAGAAAATTCTTCTCTCTGGACCAAGAGGAAGCAGATTCATACACAGTTAAAGGTTCTGCAATTGCAGTGGGCCACCAGTGAAGCTTGCAATGCTGGCAGCTCTTGATCCAAGCCTCCTACAGCTCATCTCATCAGTCTAGCTCTGCGTTTCATGCATTGTAATTAAGCTTTTTTGCTGGGTGATCAAGGGCAAGTCAGAGCAAGACCTGTATAACAAAACATTCATTTTTTTGTATCTTCCAAGGTCAAATCCCCTCAGGATTAAGTTTGGGACCATATACAGTACTATTTTTATGCAATGGAATATTACTCAGCTATAAAGAATAATGAGTTTGAAAACGTCATATATAAATGAATGTATATTGAACATATACTCATTAATGAAATAAAACAGACCTATATGTGTAAATATCATATAGTCTCCCTAATATAAGAACTTTAAAGAAGAAAATAAGAATTTAAGGTCATACGACAGCTGAATGTGTTATGGACTAAGTCAATATCATTCTAAAGGGAAAGGTTGAAAGCTTTGTCTCTCAAGTAGCAAGTAAGAGAAGAATGTTAATTCTCGGACATTCTCTTCAACACAGTATTCAAAAGATTAGGCAGAGCAATGAGACAAGAGAAAGAAAAAAAGTGTATTGGAGAAAGAAAAAAGAAATACATTATTATTTTCAGAGTACAAGTTCTTCTATATGGAAGGTCCCTAAAACTCCATCAAGAAACTTTTTTTTTTTTTTTTAGTAGTACAGTAGATCAAACTCAGGACCTTGGGATTTCCAGAAAGGCACTTACAAAAGATTTTTAAAATCTAATAAACAAATGAAATAGGGGAGCAAGATAAAACCTCAAAGTTTCAACAGTTTTCCTGTACACCAGTAATGAATTCACTCAGAGAGAATATTGGAAAATTATAGCTCTCTTAGTGACGTGAAGAAAATTGAAATTCTTTAGAATTAGCTTAAACAAGAAAGTGAATGAGCTTTACAATGAAAGCCACATTACTCTGAAAAAGAGATCGAAAGACTGTCAGAAAATGGGGAGATATCTACTGTTCCTGAATGGACAGAATGTCATCGGAATAACTATATTTCCCTACTGTTATGCAGGTACAAGAAAATGCCTAATAAAATACCAGTAGCATTCTTTACAGAACTGGAAAAAAGAAACCTAAAATTTATGTGGAACCAAAGGAGACCTTGAATAGCAAGAGAAATTGGGCAACAGGTACAATGGAGCAGGCATCACAGTCCAGTCTTGCGTTATTATTATTGCAAAGCTATAGGGATAAAGCATGGCACTGGTAATCAATCACTCCAGCTTCTTTATTTTTTAGTTATTTATTTATGCTATGTATTTGGTACAGGGTCTCACTATGCAGCTGGGACTTGTAATGTTTTCAGTCTTCATAGTGCTGGGATTACAGGCATCCCCGTCTATGCCCAGTCTTGGTGGCTGGCTCAGCACGCCTCTGGGCAGGGCAGTGGCATGTGGTACCAAGGATCGAATCCTGGTTCCTCCACTTGCCTAATCAGACATTTGGTCTGCTGAGCTATCTTGGTGGGCTTAATCAGACTTGTTTAGACAGAACAGATGATGAAATATAATCTGGGTATACTCAGCTACATTGTATTTGACAAAGGGACCAAATCTTTTCACTGGAGGACAAACAACATTTTTAATAAATAGTGCTGGAAAAATTAGCTTCTTCCATGTTGAAAACTCAAATTAGACTCATACCTCTCACCATGCACTAAACTAAAATCAAATAGATCTAAAATATTAGCTTTAGAGCTGAAACAGTTTACTGAAGCACGAAATAAGTAAAATTCTTGCAGATATAAGTACAAAGATTTTTTTGATGAGAACCCTAGTTGCACAAGAAGTAATATCAAGGATCAACTAATAAAACAACATTAAATTAAAAAAGCTCATACATAGCAAAGGAAATTACCAGCAGAGGCTGGGGAGATAGCCTGCCTGGCAAATGCAAGGACTGAGTTTGGTGCATGTACTACATGCCATGCTGGCCCTGCACCATGGTGATCACAGAAACCAAGCATGGTGGCAAACATCTGTAAGCATCTGTAAGCTCAATGTTGGGGAGACTGAGACAGGAGGATGACCATGAGTCAAGCTATGCAGTGAGACCCTCTACCAAATACATTAAATAAATAAATAAATAATTTTAAAGTATAAATTATATTGGTAGAGTTGATTAAAATGCTTTATGTTACTCAAAAATATCTTATAAACTGCTAAATATTGGTTAGAAGTTTTAAAAGCTGGGAAAATTTGTTGGTCTCGGGTAAATAGTGAATAATTTATGTTAGTTCTGTTTAAAAGAAAAATATACTTCCCTCTATGAAGTTTTGATGATACTTTTGTCTTTTTATTTTTTACAATAATTAATACATTGAATAGTGTTGTCATCATCATAGTTGTTCAGATTTTCAAGAGGCATACATGATTTCCTGTCTAAACATCATTAGTACAGATCTTTCTATTCACTACACAAACAGAAAGTAGCATATATTTAGTCTAATAGTCCATAATGGAAGTGGATTATCAGCTCATCTAACATTCTCGGAAACTGTTGACTTGAGCCTTTTATAACTCAGCATATTAATATAGCTTTCCTTTTTATACCTCATGGTCAGACTTTTCTGCTGGATGGTTAAGATCAAGATAAAGCAAGGCATATGTTACCAAAAAAAAAAAAAAAAAAAAAAAAACTTGTATCTGACAAGGTCAGTCAGGGCCCCTTAAGATTTACCCTGAAACCATGTACTGCAATTTGCAGAACTTTTGTCAGTGTCAGCCATCTGGATGAAACATGGGCACTGCTTGACTATTTTGCTCCCTGTGAAAGCCTGAAAGTTGGTGTTACTTTTAAATAAATAATGAGATTTCATAACTATGGCTAGATATGCACTCATACCAATTAATAAATGACGTAATTTATAATTCTGTAATTTGCATTTATCTACATATATATATATATATATATACACACATACATGTATGTAAATATAAATATATCTGAGTTAAATGAGCCAGAGGCCTACCATAATGTTCTTGTCTTACAACTATTCTCTTGAATTTAACATATGACTATTCTATTGAAAGTGAAGTCCAGTTAATATGCTTATCTTTTCATGCTTTTGTATTCTAATATTTTATTGTTATACAAATGTTAACTATATAAATAATTGTAGCTGTTTCAGTTTCTTATAAAAACTTCCTTCTCTGATTAAAACGTCACCAGTCTGATGTAAAGTATGCAATACCATGTCTCTGTAGGGCTACTTTAGGACAGTAGGGTTTTAGTGCTGCTTACTGATTTTTTTATTTAATTCTTTGTGTATTTATGAGTAGGATCTTCACAAATACAGACAGTATTTTTGCTGTATGCTAGGCCAGCAGTCTGCATAGCAAATGTCACTTTCCTTAAGTCAAGATTCTAACTGAATGCAATTGCCAATGTCTTATCTGGTAATAAATGGCATCTGCAGATTCCAAGCCTAGAATTTCCTTTGATTTATTTAATGTTCAGGCTTAAACTGTTCTTTAGGGAAGTAAGTATTCTCATTGCATCAGTCCTAATAAAGCTCCATTTATTAGCCGGGCGTGGTGGCGCACGTCTGTAATCCCAGCACTCGGGAGGCTGAGGCAGGAGGATCGCTGTGAGTTCGAGACCAGCCTGGGCTACAAAAGTGAGCTCAAGGCCAGCCTGAACTGCACAGTGAGACCCTGTCTCAAAAAGACAAAAAAAAAAAAAAAAAAAAAAGCTCCATTTATCCAAATCCTTGGCAAGGACTTGAGCATCTCACATTTAAAACACAGTGATCATTTCTAATCCTTGTTAAGCAAATCATTCTAAACATCACACCACTGACTTCTAGAGGAGCACAGTTAGGCCAAAGACATTCCTTTTGCCTAGCTTGAAAGTATCAAAGAGCAGTATATCTGGATCAAGATCAGTGTCACTCAGACTCATCACACAAACATATACATACAAATTACCTGTCAGGATTATTAAAACACAAGCTGCTGAACCCCTTCCCTAGTGTACTCGATAAAGCGAGCCTTTGTTGAGGTCACATGTTAGCGTTGCTAGCAAGTTTCAGGTAATAATGCTAATGCTGCTTCCATTACTATACTTCACTGCTGGACATAATTTACTCTTCTCGATTTTTCTCAGGTATGTAACTTTTAAATTATTCCCTTTGCCACTTGACCTTCAACTTCTCACCAGCCTTTGAAACAGGCAAATAAGGATGGCAGGCTTGCTATTTACAAGAGCATGAACCCAGAAATAGGCATGGGTTGAATCAGATATAGCTATAGAATTCTGTCCCAGAATGCCTGTAGCTTCAGCCCAGGAAGTCAAACCATAACTCTGAAGCAATTGACTCCATGGGTCAAGACCGAAACAATAATGTTGACCTTTCTTCCTTTGTTCTATACTTGACCAACCAGAGAAATCCAACTGTAGACTCCACAATAGTACTTTCAAGTGGTTCACTTACAGCTTCCCCAGGTAAATAATGTCTAATTATGGCTTGTGTGAATCTCTCTCTCTCTCTCTCTCTCTCTCTCTCTCTCTCTCTCTCTCTCTCCCCCCTCCGTAATGAGAAATGTAAAGATTTCTCATTTCCTTGCTTGTCTTTGAATCGTTGCCAAGCAAAAGTGTGTGTGGCTGACTTCTTTACTGGGGAATGCTATGAATAAACGCCCTGTGTTTCCCCACACCTGGGTGGTCTTCATTTCTCTGTACAGCTAAGATTGAAGCAAACCTCTATGTTCAATGAAGCTTCTATCTCTCTTCACAGCTGCACAGAAAAGATCATAATAGTGTAACTATGCCTGGTTGTTTTTTAAGGGCATATCTGCTTACAAAAGACCCATACATGACCATTATTATTCTATTTAAGAAAAGAAAGTTTCTTCTATGTCACATATTATGTATTTCATAGTAAAATACATTCAAGTTGTTGTTAAATTGATCATATTTTAGTGTGAGAAATAAGTATTTCACCAAAAAAACATAGTGTGTAGACAATGCTGTAATCATTCAAATGAAGGACACATTCTGAATGAAGAACATTCAGACCAATTGCAGTAAAAATCATTAATAATAATACAAATTTCTGAAGGAGAAAAATCCTAAGATGAGTGAATGGAAATAACTCATTGTGATAAAGGTCAAGCTCAAAAAGAAATCTCCAGGTTCAAATAGCTTTACTAATACACCAATACCTTCAATATAACATTAAAGGGAGACATGATATTTACATATGTAGGTCTGGTTTCTTTCACTTGTGAGTATTTGTTCAAGATGCATCCACTTATATACAAAGGCTTTGAGTTTGCTTTATCTTGGTCTTAACCATCCAGCAGAAAAGTCTAACAACGACATATAAAAAGGACAGCCATATTAATATGCTGAGTTATAAAAGGCTCAAGTTAACAACCCCGATAATGCCAGATGAGCTGGTAATCCACCACTGTTATGGACTATTGGACTAAATATACAGCTACTTTCTTTTTGTGCAATGAAAAGAAAGATGTTTAGACAAGAAATCATGTCTACGTCTTGTACTCTGAACAATTGTGATGAAGACAACATTATGCAACGCATTAACTATTGTAAAAATAAAATAAATAATAATTATAAATTTAAAAATCATTAAAGGAAGCATTAAACTAATTCTTCATAAAGTCTTCCAAAAAATGGAAAGATGGAAGTATTTTCTTCTACTATGCTATTAGTATTCATTTTGTATCAAATCAAGAACCTTTCAAGAAAATGAAAATATAAAAGGAAATATGTTATATACAAATTTATCACAATTTCAGTCAATTAAAGCCAAATATACACCTCAACAATATGAATTTGGAGTTAACAAAGAAATGTGAAATTGATATAATGTTCATGAATATATCAATGCAATCATACTCACTAATAATGTAAAAAATAAAGTAAATGAGCTTATGATCACTTCTATAATGCCTTTGAAAGGTACTTAGTAAATCTGATATCTGTTCCCTAACAAAAATTTTCAACAAGTTATGAGGAAAAAATGTACCCTAAACTTAAAAAATAGTATCTATAAAGATTTTACAACTTACATCCAATTTAATAGTGAAATTAATTAAATATTCATTGCTTATCCAGATTTATCAGGGCAAGGAAAGAAAGGCTATATTTAGAATCTGCATTTCTCATTGCTTCTGTGCAATGAAGTATTTTTTCCTATATTTTAAATAAATAATTGAATTTATCTTTAGTCAGCATGATCATATACTACCATAGGGAGCTATGTGTTCTGCAAGTTTACAGAACACAAGATAAGTTTATCTTGAGTCAATTTCAAAAATCTATTGTAGGGCCGGTGAGATAGCTCAGTGGACTAAGTGCCTGATTAAGCAAGTGTATGGACTGGGATGACACCCCTGGCACCACATGCCTCAGCTGTGTCAGCCCTGGGTGCACTGAGCCAGCCCCTGAGACCAGGCATTGTGGCTCATGCCTGTGATCCCAGTGAGGGGGAGGCAGAATACAGGTGGATCACCATGAGTATGAGCTGTGTAGTAATGCATGGAACTGGAGAGCAATAGGTTGAGTGTAATTAAGTCAAGCACAGGAACAAAAGTACTAGATGTTCCAAATGAGACCTGAGTATAGAGCTCTTGTGAGGCCAGGGAGATAGCTCAGTGGAATAAGTGCTGCCTAGCAAGCATGATGTCCTAAGTTCAATCCCTAGTATGGCAAAAATAAAATTAAATAAATAAATAAATAAATAAATAAATTTTAAAAATGGAGTTTTTAGAGAAATTGAGAGAAAGGTGAACGCCAGAAACAAGAGAGTAGAAGGAAAAGAAAGAGCGGGTCTGAGTCCAGGCATGGTGGAACATGCTTTTAATCCTAGCAATAGGGATGTTGAAAGCAGGGGGATCGCCACCAGTCTGAGGTATATCCTGCAACAACTGAATACATACATACATACATACATACATACATACATACATTACCTAAGATAAAAGGTTTTGCTGTGTCATTGTACAGTAGGGTAAATATAACAATATACATATGTTTTGAAAAGTTCAGCAAAGATTTTAAATTTTTTCACCATATAGAAATAACTAAATTTGAGGAGTTCAGTATATTTAGCCACATGTAAATAATGATTTATATAGATATTTAAATATCATATTATTAGGGCTAACGGAACAACTCAGCAGTCTAAAAAGCCTGCTTAGGAAAGCTTAGGGGGCCGTATGGACCAAGGTTCTATCCCTGGCACCACGTGCTGTGCCAGCCCTTCCCCCTCCAGGGTAGGCTGAACCAGCCATAATATAAATAAATAAATAAATAAATAAATAAATAAATAAATAAATAAATACGTTATTACACTAATTAGGCTCAGTTTCTATGTTTTATATATCATTTCAAAACTAATTGAATTGAGCAGGCGATATGGCTCAGTGGCACAAGTACCTTCCTGGCAAGCACAAAACCCTGAGTTTGATCCCAAGAAATAGCAATAATAATAATAACAATAATAATGATGATGATGACGATGATGGTGATGCTGCTGCAGCACCTACCCGAGTAATAAATAATTAAATATTGAAAATGCAAATAGCATAAGCATACATGTTATATCCATGAAAAACGGAGATCAAACTGTTGAACAAATATCACCTTTTTATTTTCTAAACTCATTTTAGAAAATTGTATATTTAGATACATATCACCTTGAAATTCATGATCTTTAAAGGAACAAAAATAATTACACTGCATCATTGCCGAGTAAAAATATCTATTTCCCATAAAATTCCTTATAACATTTCCCTGTCTATAATGTCTCCCATTAAAGGAATGCAACGTGGTATATAAATGCAGATGAGTGTTTTAATTAAGCAGCATTTCTCACCATTGGAGCCAATAAATGGAGCCTTTGAGAGTTTCCCCAAAGTTGTTATTAAAAGTTATATCGTGCAGCCAAGGCACTACAAAGACAACAAATAAAAAAAAAGGGAGAGAAAAGTCTGCTTGGTCCTCCTTTCCTCCCTCCCTGCCATGATACTAATAGGCCAATAAAAAGGTGTTTTAATTAAAAGTTGTACCTTGTTGGAGTTCAGTGCCTCTTGTGTCTGTGTTCTGCACTGGAGCATAAAACACACTTGCCTCAGTAGGGGCTGGATTCTTCATGCTTTCCATTTTCAGCCTGAACAAGACAAAAGTTGAAACGGGGCTCTTTTCTGGGATGAAAAGGGACAAAGTGAGGCGTGTGGAATGGCTTGTGAGTGGAAGCAAATGGAAAATATTCAAACTGTGAAATGCTACTTCTCAAGTCAGTGACTCATTTTTACAGACAGAGAACTATAGGTCCTAAGAGAAGAAGTGACTCTGTAATATCAAGTTAGAGGAACATCAGGACAAAAATTGGTTCGGTCTTGGAAAGCACCTACAGTAGTTAGCTCTCAGGGTTCTCTGATGATGTGAACTTCTGTATTAAGATGAAGGAAAAATAAGGGCCAGGGAGATAGCTGTGTGGTACAAGTACCTGCCTGGCAAGTGCAAGATCATGAGTTTGAATCTTGGTCCCACAAAAACAAAAACAAACAAACAAACAAAAAAAAATCTAAAAAAAAAAATCTATCAATCAGCTGTCAGCCAGCAAGCATTCTGGGCTCCCCTAATGAACTTAAACTCATTCAGATAAATTCTCTGATACAAACTCAGCAGAGCTACTCAAATTAGCAAGAGTGTATCTGCAATTACCCCCTACAACTGATGCATCCTGCAGATATCATAGCATAGTTTCCTAGCCTAAGAGCATCTGACATTTAAGTTGGATAATTCTTTATTTGGTAGAGGCTGCTTATACATGGCACGAAGTTTGCAGGCATCTCCCCTTTCTACTATTCTAACACCCATAGATTTCATAATCCTTCACTTGTGCATGCTTATCCCATGCTACTTCCTGGCATGGCTGTGGTGTGCATTTTCATACAATCTTCACGGTCTTCGGCTTCAGAGCCTGATGATGCACACTTGCTCCCTTGATCCATGCTCTTAGGATCAAGAATTCCTCTACCCTCACTCTTACCCAGTCCTACCAGGGATCTTTCTCTTGACTCTGGCATGAATCCTCAGAAGACTTAGGCAACCCTGGAGCTCAGTGATGCGGCATATTTTTGTGAAGAGACGATGATCTTTCAATAAACACACGGGGGCCACTCCAAACACAAAGTTTGTTTGTTTTCTCCCCATTTTATCCATCTTTACTAGTTGTGCTTTGACATCTGGATGCTTCACAGTCTTGCAATTTTATTGTTTTCTTCATGATTTCCTTGCTTCTTTTTTTTTCTTTTTTAAATTTTTTTTAACATATAGTACAGAATTTAAAAACCAGAAAAATTTAACAATGGTTATATTACATATTTTGATCATCAGATCAGTTTAGATTAATAGGTATCAGTGTATAAGATTGATCAAACAATTAAACATCATCACTTTCCATAAACATTAATTTTTTTTAACAATTGACACACTGCAAACTGTTCTCAACAACAGTTATGCAGAGCATAGTGTGTGGGCATGAACCACCTTCCTCTTCATGGTGCAAACGAAAGAAAAAAAAAGAGAGAAAAAAAGAATTCTTCTCTTTGAATTAAGAGGAAGCAGATGCATACACAGTCCAATGTTCCACAATTGCAGTGGGCCCCCAGTGAAACTTGCAACATTGGAGATTATTGATCCAAGCCTCCTACAGCTCATCTCACCAATCTAGCTCTGCGTTTCATGCCTTGTAATTAAGCTTTTTTGGTGGGTGATCAAGGGCAAGTCAAATCAAGACCTGTATAATAAAACATTCATCTTTTGTATCTTCCAAGGTCAAATCCACTCAGGATTAACTTTGGAACCATATACAGTGCTTTGTAGAACTGTTGTCAGCCGGGTGTGGTGGCTCACGCCTGTAATCCCAGCACTCGGGAGGCTGAGGCAGGAGGATTGGTGTGATTTCGAGACCAGCCTGGACTACAAAAGTGAGCTCAAGGCCAGCCTCAACTGCATAGCCAGACCCTGTCTCAAAAAGACAAAAAAAAAGAAAGAACTGTTGTCAGTGTCAGCCTTCGGGAGGAGTCATGGCCATTGCTTGACGGGTTTGCTTTCTGTGAAAACCTGAGAGGTTTTTCTCTGGGTGACTCTCCTTAGACACACTATAGTTCATTTACCCCTTTCCTCTGAGGTCCCATAATCTCCTTGACCAGAAAATTTGAGACACCTCTGAGTTATAGCATATTACAGCACAGATTCTCTTATGTCCTGAGTCCTTACTGACCTTGAAGGGCTAGGGCAAAATATTGGCTATCTTCATAGCCCTTCTTTTTGGTTGCTTCTGATGGTTTTATAATTGATTATTCTCCTATCCTGTCTTTCCTAGTATGTCATCAGGTTCATAATATTATTTGCACTTTTAACATTCAGCATAGTTCCGAGAACATAGTATAATAGCAATTACTAAGCAAGTGCATACAAGGCTTCTGATTGCAATATATGTGGCTATTATTTCCTAGATAGCTCTTCTGGATACTCAAGGCAATCCTAATTCTTTACTTTAATTCTTCGTATATTTACAATCTTAACGATCTATGATATATGTCTCTTAATTTAGTTGATATTGACTTATGAAAATTAGGCATGTTATAGGCATGTCTCAAAACTTATCCTTTCTCCTAGTACTTTTAACCATAAATGTGGGTCACTGGAAGCCAGATAGAATGCCTCTTTGCATTCAGTTATTTAATCAATAGGATCATGCATCACATATGCTTAAAGTTTACTCCAAAATAAAAGTTTCACTCCTGACACTTCCTTTCTTCGATCTTTTGTACTTCAAGAGTTTCTCGTTCATTTGTTGCCAGAACTAATCTTCAAGAAGAGTAGAAGAATTCAAGTTCACTAATCTCCTTGAATATTTCAGCATTAAAAAAAATTATTCTGGGCAACTTAGTGAGATTCTGGTTTGAACAACTAAATAAAATTTTTAAAAAGTAAAATAAATAGATTAAAGATGCAGTTCCATGGTAAAGCACTTAATTAATATGTGTGAGATCCTGAATTCAGTAAGCAGTACCATAAGACTAATATAGAGAAATAAATAATAAAAAAATGTGTTGGACTTGAATAAATCAGGTTCAAAGAATACAAAACTCTTTGTAAATACAAGAGCTCATATAGGTTAATTTACATCTCTGAACCTAAAACCACTACTTACATGATTTATTCAATTTTCTAAGGAGAGTGCTAGGTGAAAGTGAGTGCTCCCTCAGTGGAAATCATCAGATCATGCTTTTCTTAAAGTTGTTCTAAGTAGAAGGCTATGTGTATTAAATATATTTTTCTTCCATGAAGTCATTATCACTAATTTTCCTCTATTTTTTAATATTCATTAATATGCTTAACAGTATTTATTTAACATTTCTTTGTAGAATATAGGAACACAAAAGTTGAAAATGATCATTCCTTTCCTGATGGCTATTTACAATAAACTTACATCTATAGAAAAGTATCAAAAACTACAAATTGCACTTGGAACCATGTTACTAACCTGCCCAAGGACATGTACTTAGCAGCCAGGTGACATCTGATATTTGGCTTAATAGAGGTAGCAAGACAGATGTCTTTTAGTCAGGTTGTGACCACTTATACTTGGAGGACACTGCATTATGTAACTCCAATTGTGTTCTTATAAAAATGTTAATACTGTTTGTCAGATTACTCATGTCTATAATTAAGAGTAAAGGCCATTTTTCCAAGGAGGATGGTTTTTTAATTTCCTGTTCAAATCAACTTGATAATATTTCTTTTTTATTTTTTTCACTCCAGTAGATGATATCATTCTGTTGGTGTTTCCTTTGTCATATGTAAACAAGCTTCATCAGATATATTGTGCAATATTCCATCATGTTCTGTTCTTGGAAAAAGTTTCTAGAGCATTTACATTACACATTTTAATGTAAATTTAAAATAAAAGATTGTCTTGATTTTGAAATATTTTAGAATTACTTGCTTGATAATTGCCACATGTTGTGTGATTAACCATTTGGACAGTAAAATCTCTGTATGGCTCAGTTTTTTTACATAGTGTTTGCTAACAAGCATTTTACAAAAATTAGTTGTAAATAGTATTCTCCAATTGTCCAATAGAAGTCTATTCAAAATGTCCTAACACATAGAAAAAGTTTTAGTTCTTATTTTTAACATTTTTTCATTGCTCTTTTACTCTTAAATTTTATACATTCTTTCTGAAAAAAAGAGTTGTTTTATTTTCTATTTCAAAATCATTTTTTAAATTTCTTGCACTTTGATTTGTGTCACAAGTGTATTCATTTTGTTGGCCAGTGATTCTGTTTATGCCTTTTGTAAATCCAAAACCTAAAACTCATTTTACGTCAACCCACTTTTTAAAAAGCAATAAACAAAGCATAGCCATAAATTCTTCTCAGCAATGACCAAAGCGTGTTTGTCAAGAGCGGGCGACTACAATTCTTGCTTCCCTGAAGATAAAGAATGGAACATTATGTTTGTCGCAGCTGTTTCACAGTGGTGTTGATGTGGAGTGTGTTGTTTGGAATCTCATAATAGCTGGGTTCCAGCATCTATTTGCCTTCACTTATGTCATTTTGTAGTCTGACTTTTCATAAGCATCCAAAAGATATTACACACAGAGCTTGTTTTATAGATTTTTATATAATACTATTTCGAGTGATAAAAAATGACTAAATGTTTATAGCATTATCATTAAGATTTGTTTTCTTAAGAGAATACATAGGTTGTATATAATAAGTACAATTTTTATTTTAATAAGAAAAATAAGAACTCTACACAATTATATGAATATCACAATCATTGTTGATTATTATTTTTAGTGGAATTGTGTATTGTTTTTCATGATTTTCTTTTTTTACTATTCTAATTTTGTTCTCTTTTAAACACTTTTTTTGCAAAAAGAGAAATGAAAAGAGATTAAAAATGGCTGTTATATTGCATATTATTTCTTCAAAATTGTTCCTTGGATTTCCAGATATAGGCTTGCAAAACTGATCATACCGTATATACGAATGCATGTGGTATACAGAAAATGCCAATACATACACAGAAACACCTATCTCTTGGCCATGGAGTCAGAGTCTGGGAAATGAGCCATCGTGTGAATAGTACACTGAACACACAAGAATTCAGAAAGCAGCACCAATTACTAAGCAGCCTGTAGACCACTTTCATTTATGTAACCTATTATGGAAGGAAATATTGTGTAATACATACCTATACATGTACATTTATACCTATATGCATACATATAAGATTATATTCATGCATGCAGTATTTTCATCTAAATTGTTACCTTAAAATTTAGCTGAAAATAATAACTATAGCTAAAAGAAATAAGATTGATTTTTTAATGCCTTGTCAGTTATAGATCTTAAAAAAATATTTAACATCTCTGAGTCGTGGTTTGTTTATCCTTCCTTCCTATCTAATAAAAAGCAATATATACCTCATATGATTTCATGAAAGAATATGTTCCATGTATACTGCATTCCTTGGATCATAGTTTTGCTCAATATATATTGCTGTCAGAAGTTTCCAGCCCCAGATTTAGCTCTGGGATTGTCATTGTCCTCATCCCACAGATGCCGCTGATCCCCCTAGCTCTCCATTTCCTGCACAACCACATTGTACTTCAATGAAACATGGCGTTGTATGGTGCAACATTAAATATTTCGCACTTCGAATATTCCAGAAACCTTCCCAGGGACTTCACGAGCTAAACCCTAAGTTCAGAATAGGAAAAAAAAAAAAATAGCTTTCACTCTCCTCTTGGTCATGCTCATCACCCCCCTCCGCTAGAGGAGGACTGTGTTCCAGAGGTAGGCTTGTTTTTCATCAATCACAGCCTTTTCCACATTAAATCTGTTGTGTGTCTTGATCTTCCAAATGACCCAATCCTTTCTGAAGAAAAGTTAGATTGCTCAAAACTAACAGAATGTAATTAAAATGACAGATTGATCAAGCTGCTTTAGTGAAAGTAAGTTTTCTGTATCAAAATAATAATAAAAAACTACAATAATCATAGTTGAAGTCCAGTGGAGCGCATTGAAACTGATGAGACATTATAGGCAGATATTCAAGGCACGCTGCACCTGCGTCCCACTTGTAAACTCTGTGATATATTCACCAATGAACACGGCACCCTCCCTCTTCCCAACTTCCTTTCTTCCCTCCATTTCCCCTTTCCCTTCCCTTCCATTCCCTTCTGTTCCCTTTCGTTCCCTTCCATTCCCTTCCATTCCCTTCCGTTCCCTTCCGTTCCCTTCCGTTTCCTTCCGTTCCGTTCCGTTCCGTTCCGTTCCCTTCCCTTCCTTTCCCTTCCCTTCCTCCTTCCTTCCCTCCCTCCTTCCCTCCCTCTCTCCCTCCCTCCCTCCCTGCCTCCTTCCCTCCCTTCCTTCCTTTCTTTCTTTCTTCCTTCCTTCCTTCCTTCCTTCCTTCCTTCCTTCCTTCCTTCCTTCCTTCCTTCTTTCCTTCCTTCCAGTCTTCTCACCCTCCATTTTCTCATCTTCATCCCATTTCTTTGTTCATGGATGTCCCTGCCAATTCTCATGCTCAACAAGCTCTGAAAATTAGCAAGTATGAAACAGAAAGTGAGTCAATTCCAGAAGTCCAATGTCATCATGGAATGCAAACCTCCAAAAAACAGGGAGGTTTGATTTCTTGACTAGCTGTTTTATTTCTAAGTTTTAATTCTGAAGTAGTAGACAGTCTGTCTATTATATTTTAAATTGCTAATTCTTAGAGGGAAGAAGAAATATAGCTTTAAGAAGTTGTGGTCACTGCTGCACTTGACTGGAAGTCCTGGTCTGTGAGCCGATTTCCACCCCCACTTCAGAGCCCCGTGTCTGGCCCCCAGTGCGGGTGCTGAGTGGCTGCTCACCTTTGTGAGAACACACACTTTACATCACAGCAGTGTGCTCTGCCTCAGCTATGGACCTTGTTCCTGCAGTCGCCCTCGGAATTTTCATGTTGGGTCAGAACACTTCCAGAAACCTTCCCAGGGGGCTTCAGGAGCTAAAACCTAAGTTTAGAATAGGGAGAAAGAACAGCTTTTGAGATGAATGAAGTTGAGAGATTACATAATACCTGGTCCAAATAACACCTAGGAGAAAAACGAGATCCAACAGGGAAGAGGAAAGGATGTGTGTGTCAGAGATACTCAGAGAAAGGTCACCAAAAATACAAGTGGTAGGAGTTGGGCGTGGTGGCACACACCTGTAATCCCAGCCCTTGGAAGGCTGAGGCAGGAAGAGTGAGGTAAGTTCGAGACCAGCCTGGGCTACAAAAGTGAGCTCAAGGCCAGCCTGAACTGTATAGCAAGACCCTGACTCAAAAAAAAAAAAAATGTGATAGAAAATGAGCGGGCAATCACACCCTGAACCAGAGATTTAACCTCAAAAATGATCCCCACAGACTGTAGTGGTAGATACATACTTTTCAACTTGTGAAGTTTATAAGTTTAATTAAATGACTCAGTAGAGAGTCTTACTTTGTAAATGTCCTCATCACGTGCATAGAAGGAATAGACTTGCAGTTCCACACCCTCTTCCCAGGGCATGAAGGTCCCTCTCTAGGGCATGGGGCGGGGCACACCCCAGAATGAGTCAGCACGTAAAGGATATTATAAAGGCACTGGAGGAAGGGTGGTCGGGGCACTTCCTCCTAGGAGCTGCAGTCTTCCCAGTCAGTGTGGAAGCAGGAGAAGCTTGCTAGATACGGCGGCTGCTGTTTCTCCCTTGTTCTCTGTTGTCTTCTGCAGCCATGAACTGCTGCTCTCTGCCAGTCTGGCTTTGAGCTAACAGAATATGGGAAGAAACCTCTACAAACTTTACTTTCTTAATTTTGGTCATTGGGTAGTTTGCGAGAGCAATGAGTGAAAAGTAACCTAGACACAAATTAAACCAAATACCTGAATCTTTGGAAAGGGGAAACAGCACCTCCCATTCCCCACACCTGAGGGAAGAGCAGCCATCTTGAGAGTGGCTCTCATATGCAGAGGGAAGGAAGGAGTGTCCCAGAGACTCCTAGGATAAATTCTACGTGCAACAGCCCTTCTCTGGACAATCCTGAAAACAGTGGGGAGCCCCATGTAGGCATCATGTGTGCGAGGGCTCCGCGAGGGCTCCGCGTGGGCAAGGTAAGCACCCTCTTTCTTCCAGCAGAGAAAGCTTAGACACACAGAGGCCGGTGGAATAGAGGCAAGTGCTCTCTGGCCTGGACCTCCAGATGCCATCCTTGAGGCAGAAGGAGGAAGTGAAGCGGGGCCATTCAGCCCAGAGGGAGCTCTTCCCTGTCATTTGCACAAAGCCCGGGAAATCTGACATCCTGAATGCTGACCACAATTGTGCAGGCTGTGTGTGTGTGTGTGGGGGGTCTCTAAACCAGGGCTGGGGTCATGTAAGATTCTCCTGCCCGGAAGGAGGGGCTCTTGAGACAGGATTGGCCCTAGATACAAGCATAAAGAAATAGATTGGACGGGTTTGGGCAAAAGACAACCTAGTTGCGAAAAACATCTCTGAAGTGTCGCTGAGCCAAGCAGAACCAACGTTGTGGGGTGTTTTCTTAGTATCAGGAAAATTATCTCATCCTGTTTTCAGCTTAAGAGAGGTGTTTGCATCGTGGGACAGAGGCAAGTCTACAATTAACCAACAGGCCTTAAACCTGGCCTGTGCAGAACAGGTTGACTCAAATGAATAACAAGCCACACCCCCATGGGGGTAACTCAGTTTGATTACTTCTTCAGAGGCAATGCTGCTATAGGCAGCTGAATTAGATATAAGTATTTCAGGCAGTCAGAAAGGACCACACCCTGAAAAGGAGCCAGTATGGAAGGACAGATACTTTGCAGATGTGTGAGAGGCACTCTCCCATTCTGGGCCAAACCTCAAGACAGAAGATCAAACAAATCCATGAGCACCTAACAAGGAGCATGTCAAACTGATATTCTATTACAGCACAGGTTCTCTTATATCCTGGGACTTTATTGACCTTGAAAGGCTAGGGCCAAAATATTGGCTATCCTTATAGCCCTTCTTTTTCTCCAATTTTCGGTCTGTTAACTTACATTCTTAACCCTCCAGCAGAAAAGCTTTGTGATACTATTACTGTATAACATAGGTACTGGACTTATCATCACTGGCTTTCTGAGTATCAAATATCTTTGACTTAGCTTGTAAATGATATTTTCTGACCATCATTGATATTCTAATAACTTTCCATACAATGTGATATAAGCAGTTACACAATTTTGACACAGATATTTGGAAATTCAAGGAAATACAAAATTGTAGCCTGTCAAGAATATGG
>PVJA010018639.1:0-39606 GCA_004027025.1 Myocastor coypus
CCTGGAGAAAGTCAAGGCAGGCACATAAGACACAGACTCTAGGAAAATGTAGTGTCAAGATAGTTAAGAGTGTACAAGGAAAGGTGCAAGGGTGTGTCTTAGCTACTCTTCTCGAATTGCTGGCACAAATATCCGACACCCAAAATGAAGGTAGGAAAGGTTTATTTCGTAACCGGAGGTTTCAGTCCACACTCAGCTGGCTCTAAGGCGGAGGGCAGCAGTTCACGGTGGTGGCACAGAACTTTAAAAGAGAGAGAGGGAGGAGAAGCAGCCACAGTGGCTACAGAGGGCAAGTCTGTCTCTCTATGTCTCTTATGTTACATGCAGGCTATCCACCCTAGGATGGATGTAGCACTCACACCTATAGTCCCAGCCTTGGTCATGAGTTAATGTCAAATTCTAGAAGTCCCCACCCCACGATTGCATGAGGCTTCAGGGGGCGAAGGAGAACTAGCCACAAAGCATAACAGGGTCAGTTTGAGAGGAAGCGAAACAGCTAACAAAACATGCACATGAGCTGTTAACATCAGTGAAAACTGACTTCCTCTCTCAGGTGAAAACAAGACACCAACTCCTGAAATGCAGTATGAAGATAGAACTGCAGATACCAGCATGCTCATGTAAGCTCTGAGAAATCTCAGTCTTGGGCAAGCTACAAAGGCAAGCCTCAAGCACAGGAAATAATACTACAGTAACAGGAAGTGGAAAATACAGATGGAGCAGAACAATGCCCAGTAGAAGTAAAGAAGTCCCCAGAGTGAAGCCATGCCCCAATATGTCCTTAGCTAACTGTCCTTGAATTACCTTAAATTAAAAGATGTCATAGAATAGGAAAGTAATGGACTTAGAGCTAAGTTCCATGGTATCTCAGTTTGGGAATCTGTAAAAATGAAAGGGTGACAGATCATTTATCGTAACCACATTAGGTCAAAATGTTCTTTTCTGTTTCGTATTGTACTAAGAAGCGTGGCTACAAACAACTTAAGAAACGGCAGCTACACGGAGTATTAGGTGGGCTCCCTAAGAATTTCTTCCGGTAGCCTGGTCAAGAAGAGTTCGCAGGTGAAGGAAATGAGTGAATGGGATAAAGCAGGGGTGGGAAGAAGTCACATGGTTTCGTCCAGAGACGAGCTACGTTCTGGTGTCACAGGAAAGCTTCAGAGAATAATTTGCACCTAGATACTCCCACCAAGAGGCAAGTGGGCTGAGCCTTGATACCACTCTATCAGTGTTGTTAGCAGAAGGTGGCCTAAAACCGAGGCAGGGAGGTGACCCACATGGTGATCTGCACTGACTTACATTTGAGGCAATGCTCCAGTGAAAGGGGACCAATCTCTAGACTCTTCGAGGCCAACATTCCCAGCAGGTGAGTTATGGTCACAGTGGTTGATTAAACCTATCTGCAGCAGGCACCTGCAACATCCACTCCAGGCCCCCTTCTTTACCACTAAGATCCCTGTATTTCCTATGACAATTTTAGCCCCTCTCAACATTGCTTCTTCACAATACCAACTGTTAAGACACCCAGCCTTGGACCCCCTTCCTGCCTCCCACTTCTGATGTTCCGGGACGCACCAAGCACAGCTGTGCTGCAACCTTGACTATCTGCGCCCAGGTGACGATGCATATAGCCTCATTTCAGCTGGCTTCAAGGACTCTATACTCTGTGCCCAAAGCACCCTGGCCCAGCGAAGGATACTTGATGACTCCCCTTCCTCATTTCCACCTGCCCAGAACATCTCAGCCAGCTAAGGCCATTTTATGACTCCGCTTCCCCCATTCCCTGTTCTATGAAGTCCCTGCCTCCCCAGCCATCGCTGCTGTTCAGGCCCACTGAGCAGCCCGGCACATGCTAGTTGCCGTCCGTAAACCGCTCCTTTGGTGCCACCTACCAGGAATGTGGTCTCGTGCGGGTTCGAGGGCAACTTTTTCCCAACAGTTTTCCTGTCACCGATGAATCCTTACCTGTTAAAGAATGCTGCTGTTGAGCTATAACTAAGAAATACCATCTCTAACATCCAACATTGACTTAGATTTACACACTGGTCCCTTCTGCTGGTCCGAATGACCTATCATTGCTCCAAATGTCTATCCAAAGTGACTCTGAAACCCTGGTTACTATGGTTACTAGGCCATTATTTTCTTAGTTGCTATTTACAGTTAATAATGGCCATGAGAATACCGAGAGATGCCCAGGGGAGTTACCTGTCTGTTATAAATATATTTCTATCTGACTGTGTCATGCAAGAGGAGCAGTGCTACTGCCTCATGATCACTCACACGAATGCCTCTGTCACTATGAAAGCTTTTTCTCTGGCTGACGATGAAGTACCTTAATAATGTCTTACATAACCAGGTAGAAGCTCTAGAGAAGTATTAGAGTGATCTTAGTACATTCCCTGGTGGAGACCTCTAAACTTGTTGACCAATCAGTGTGCATAAATGGGAAGCAAAACTTCCATGAACTTTTGAATACTAGGAGTAGTATTAGTAATGCCATGTTTACTTCCACCTCTTAGTTTTCAGATCCAGGTACTTTGTTCACTGAAAACATAACATCACATAATGCTTAATAATTGAGGTGTATACTCATAGTTCCACAAAACAGACTGTTATCTCCTGGGTGATATGACGTGAAGTGGGACCAGTAGCTGCTACGGTGATGTAGCCATAGCTGCATTTCTTTTCCTATAAAGCAGGTAACTTTATAATGAATTCCACTGTAAAACCAATGATCTTGAACACTGGTTAAGGCACCGTGGATAGGCAATGTGAACCCAAATCTAGAACACGTGTCAATATTAACGGGATGAATGACTGCCCTTTGCAAGATCAGAGATTCAGTTACCAACTTGCCACTTGTTGAAATATTTTGAAGATGATTCTAAATCAGGAACTTCTCCCTTATCTCTTGCTGGAAGAGTTCAATGGCAGTAGTAAAACCAGCTTTGGTGAGCCCAGGCCTAGCCTAACTCTCTGGCACTATGGCTTATGTACTTAATGAGCAGAACCAAAACAAAGATGCTCTTGTATCTACTGGTACTTCTTACACGTGAATATTGCCTTTGCTGTTAGGGTTCTCTGACGGATAATGACATGTTATATAAGTTTTTTAGCTGTGGGTTTAGCTCAGGGCTGCAGTGCCTACCTGGCAAACGTGAGGTCCTGAGTTCAGTTTCTGGTAAAAAAAAAAAAAAAAAAAGAGGTCCTCACACACTTGGCACACCTCTGCAGTTCTATCCACACCCCTTTCTCAGGGTTCTGTTCCCAGATTTATTCCTTGCTCTCTGACTGAACAACTAAGCACTCACCACTGACCATACATCTATGTACACTCTTGCTCCAAACCATTTCCCTACATAAAAAAGCAGACGACCAGAGCCAGTAAGCAAAGTTCTGTCCCTTTTCTAATGGCACTGTTGTTGCATGCATAGGAAATATAAAGCAGCTAGGAGTATTGTCTAACTTGTTCAGGGACATTATAAGGGTCTACTTTCACATGGGCTTGCACACACACACACACACACACACACACACACACGCACGCACACACACACATGCACACATACAATTCTTTTAAATATCTAAGGGTTCTGCTTTCCAATTTACCTTAGAAGTACTCCTAAGTGAGACTCTCCTAGACAGAAATTCATGTATGGCTCAAGCCCATGTGCCAAGACCACTCATCCAGAAACCAAGTTCATGTATTCTGCCACCAGGTGGCTGTGGGAAAGCCTCACAGCGAAGGCATGAGGATGAACTCAGGAAGAAGCAACTGCGTGAGAGGCAGCAAGGAGGGCTGGCCCTCTGGGCTGTAGCTTATTGGTGCCCTTTGAGCTTTCTTGAACTTAGTTGTAGAAGTAACACTTTCTCTGGAATTTTCTCTGACATTGTAAGTCATAGTATCTTGGGTTCCACAGAGCACATTTCTTTACCTGGGTTGCAGTCACATAACCACATAATAACATACAGTCAAGTGCTCAGTCTCAATCAGGGCCTAAAACCATTCAGAAAATATTTTAGAATGGAGCATGCTTCTCTGTTGCACATGGCTTGGCCTCGACCCAGAAATACAGAGTTAGACACAGTGGCCTGCCTACTGGAGCTTGGAAGAAAGCTCACATTTGCTCTTTTAGCTAGCAACCTTCCCGACCACCCAACAAATAGGTTTTAGTAGTATTCCCTCAGGTAGAATATGATCTCTCCAAAATCCTCAGGGTCTTCTCAAGTGCTGTACTTATTTCCTCATAGTAGAGATGTCTTAGGGTGCACTCAATCCCAAGATTTCTAGAATCTTCTCCAGTGTATCTGTAGTTTTATGAATGGTGCTAGGCATGGCTCTACTTTAAGTCTATGGCATGTGGAAAGCTAGTTTTACCAGCACCATTTACTAAGGAGGCTAAATTCTTCCAGTGAAAATATTTGGCCCCTTTGTCAAAGGTAGTGTGGCTGGGTGTGCTTATAGTTGTGTCTGCATCTTCTGCTCTGTTCCATTGAGCCTCAGGTCTGTTTTTTTCTGCCAGTACCTTGCTGATTTTGTTACAGTAGCTTCATAGTGTAATTTCAAGTCAGGGATCGTGATGCTTCCTGCCTTTCCTTTGTTACTCAGGATTGCTCTTGATATTCTAGGTCTGTTTTGTGCCAGGTGAACTTAGGAAATGGATAGCCTTGAAGCCTTATCAGACCTAACACTCATCTTCTACACTGTGTGTTTTGCAAAGGCATCCACAGCAACTGCTAGCTAATGTTTATCAAATGAAAATGATGCAATGTTCTCAATTTTGTATGCTGAAAACATTCTGAAAATTCCAGACATTTCAAGTCTATATGAGATAAAATACAGCAGGGAACTTGAGAAGAACATTGGCTCTAGACTATAATGCATATTGTGCCTCTTAATTATCAATCATTTATTTATTTATCTATTTGTTTATTTATTTATTGGATTTTAGGGATTTTAGGGAAGGGTCTGCAGGGTGTTCCAGGTCTCACTACTAGATCAAATTCCTCACGATCCACCTATTTACAGCTTTTCAAAAGCTGGGATTATAGGTGAGCCACCACACCCAGTCTCAATTGTCATGTCAGCACTCCCCAGGGGCGAGGCCAGCATGGCAGGCCTGGGGATTGAACCTGCTTCCAGGCACTTTAATCTGTTTGTTTATTTATTTTTATGGCCGGCTCAGCCTGCCCTGAGGGCAAGGCTGGCGCAGCATGTGGTGCCGGGGATCGAACCACGGTCCCTGAAGATGCCTAAGCTTTCCTAAGCAGGCACTTTAGACTACTGAGCCATCCTGCTGGGCCTCTCCAGGTACTTTAATCTGCTGAGCTATTTGGCCAGCCCTTAATTATCAATCTTGGTGAGTATGGAAATAAACACACTTGCCAGATGAGTACAGCATGACCTCATGTAACCAAGTCTCTATTAACTTCTCTAGTAAAGCTACACATCTGGAATAGCAACTGCAATTGGGACAAACTTTTAATTACCCTTGCATAGTCCACTGTAACACTCCTTGATTCATTGGTTTCTATAGAATCCAGACTGATACGATAAGTAGGGATATTTTGGGGATCACTTGTTCTACAGGTATCATTAATTGTCATTCCAAGGTGTATTCTTATTTATATGACAAAGTGGTTTCAGGGACTTTGACGTGGCCTTCTTACAATAGTCATTACTGTGCATTACTATCAACTGCTTAGCCTGCCTTCTTAAGGTGACATTTTGGACAAGGGCCACAGCAGGTAAGAGTACGATTGTTCTGTACCTATTGTTTTCTACCTCTTCTTGTAGCCCTTTTTATCAGTGGGGTCGTTGCAGCAGATACAGTATCCACTCAGAGTCACCAGCCAAAAGCTATCAAAGACATTCATTTTAACTTGTTTCCGATGTGCACAACTAAGGAAACAGCCTTTGGGAAAGGAGTGAGGGGATTCTTACAGTAGACGTGTTCTCTGATACTTAGTTTTGTTCATCACAGGGACCTACCTCTTCTTCAGCTGAGCCTTTGCATCCTAGAACTGTCTCAGATATGCAAAGCAGCAAAGAGATGATGTCTCCCTTTGGATCAGCTGACCGCAGCCTTTCCCCACCAGTTTCCTGTCTCTTAGTCACTTACACTAAGTAATGCATCTGTTGTTTGCCCTTCCTTTATGTTATTAAGAACCCTTGGCTATAGAGTTACAGTAAGCAGGAACACCAAAATGATGCCCGGAGTTTGGAGCCAGTGAGTAGCTTTCTTTTACACCAGTGATCCTGGCCAGGAGCAGACACCAGGACAAAGCCAGACACCCCATGTTTGTGAGGCAGTATTTTTATATGAAGCATATGCAAGAAGTACAAAGGGAAGGCCAGACAGCCTGGTAGCTCTCTGATTACCAACAGGATCTGATGGTGAGTTATAAAGCTCAATTAATGATCATGGAGCTTGGTACAATCAGGCATCCTGCACATTCTGTTATGTTCTTGTGGTTGTAGGGGTGAAAAAGTGATTACAGAGCCGTGATATAGTTACATAGCTGGGCGGTTTCCAAAGCATAAGGCTTTTTGTTTTCTGCTTTAGTTTTTCTTCTAATTTTAATTTTTATTACTTTTAATAAGAGATAACAATACGAGAGTTTCAAAACATGTTAGTAGCACATTTGCAATAGTTGAGACACTGCATATTGTTGTCCTCACAAATGTTATACAGAGCACAGGGTGCAGATGTGACAAATTTTCTGATCAATATTGGTTCTAGAAAGAAGAAGAAGAAGAAGAAGAAGAAGAAGAAGAAGAAGAAGAAGAAGAAGAAGAAGAAGAAGAAGAAGAAGAAGAAGAAGAAAAGAAGAAGAAGAAGAGGAAGAAGAGGAAGAGGAAGAGGAAGAGGAAGAGGAGGAGAAGGAGAAGGAGGAGGAGGAGGAGAAAGAAGAGAAGAAGAAAAAAGTTTTCTTCTCTTTGAACTAGGAGGAAGTAGTTGTATACATAGTCCAATGTTTCATAATTGCAGTGTGTCACTGGTGAAACTGGCAATGTTGAAAACTGTTGATTTAAACCTCTTATAGCTTATCATACTAATCTAGCTCTGTGTTTTATGCCTCATAATAAGCTTTTCTGCTGGATGATCAAGTGTAAGCTAAAGCAAGACCTGTCTAACGAAACTTTCATCATTTTTACTTTCCAGGGTCAAATCTCCTCAGGCTTTCACAGAGCGCAAACTGGTCAAGCACTGGCCATGACTCGTCCCGATGGCTGACACTGACAACAGTTCTACAAAGCACTGCATATGGTTCCAAAGTTAATCCTGAGGAGATTTGACCGTGGAAAGCATAAGGCTTTAAAAAGAACAATTCCTCCTATTCCACTTTCCCCTTTCCCTAGGTGCTGTCTCCCTGTGCACTTCTCCACCGGGCCCTCTGCTTGCATCCGCAGCTTTTGCTGCCCATTACAGTAATCAAATCCTACCTGCATGATTTTTAGGTGCTATTCTCTGTCCTCTCTTACACCACGATACTATCATTTCTTTTAATAGTGCATAACAGGATTACCTACTGCCAATCTCAGGCCACAGAAAACAGTTACTAGGATACAGAACCTTGTACCACAGTTTGTCTCTTACCTGCACACCCTTATCACTGAGGTGTGCTCAAGGCCTTCCTGAGCAAAATGATCAGCCAGCCGGGAGCTCTTATGGCCTTCTGTATTCACCCTAGTCTAGGATATCCACTTCAGCGAGCATTTTTATTCCCCGGCACACAGTTTTCCACAGCAATTCTGTCATACTGATTTGTCCAAGATGAAGTATTGTTTATTTCCAAGCCACTGTAAGCCATGTCAGCACTTGAGCGTTGCTAAGGCACAGACTCTCGTGCCTTAGCCAGCATTCTTGGGATCTGTTCACTGATATAGTCTCTGATTCCTGCCAGTGTATACTAACATAGTTCTCTTGTGTTGTGGTACGAGGATTAAGTTATGTTGTAAACTGAACTTCATTATGCACACAGGGGGCCAAAGGAGATAGGAAAGCTCTTGGTCTGCAAGCAAGGAGATAGGATGGCAGCCATCCACTGCTCCAACAAAGTGAAAAGAGCTCCTTGTTCAGGCTCAGAGAGTAGTGTGAGGCAGGGTGGAGGTGCAAGCTTCTCCCTGGTATCCAAGCACTCCTCACCCAAGCCTCAGTCTTGCCTTTCCCCTGTGATGGCATGGGATACAGCGGCCTTGCCTAGGATGAGAGCTTAAGTTTCTCTGAAGTTCGGCTGTCTTCTAATGGACTGCTCTTCCATTAACTTCAGATATTATTTCTTTGGCATTCTTTTTAAAGCCTTCCAAGATATTTCTGCCCCTCCCTTGGTTTTCAGTTGCTGACTGGCAAATCTAAGACTGTTCTTTCCTGTCTCATAGGTCTGTGGTGCTTAGTATTGCTCCTTCCTGCCATAGTCCTTAGTGCTGGCTAAGTCAAAACCCAACACCTTGGCCCAGCCTGTGGGTACCTTCCATGTATATAGGCTCCCCATGTACAGGTTGCAAAGACATTATCCTAGCTTAGTTAACTGTCTGCCATTTCACTGTTACTTTATTCCGGAGATGCTCCCTAGGGACACCTGCTGACTCATGACCACCCCCAAGACCATCTGTGCTACAAACCACCTTAGGGTTAGAACCAGAGCCAAACAGGGGACATGAATGCATGCCCAAAGGAGGAGAGCAAGGGTCCTGCAAGACAGCTCAGTGGACTAAAATGTCTGCTTAGGCAAACTTAGGCAAGGGCACGGACCAGGGTTTGATCCCCGGCACCACATGCTGTGCCAACCAGGGACCCATCCAAGCATGGTGGCTCACATCTGTAATCTCAGCACTGGGGAGGCTGAAAGCAGGAAGATCACCACTAGTCCAAACCGTGTATTGAAACCCTACAACAGCCAAATGAATTTTTCTAAAAAAGGAGGAGAGAAAAAGAAAAAGTGCCAAGGAGAAAACAGGCGTTACATAAGAAGGCGACCACAGCTGAAGACCATCAGCTTCACCTGACTCTTGCGCACACTCTGGCACACAAACTGCACCACAGCCAGTCTGCCTTGAGGCAGAGGAACTGGCCACTGATACAGCTGTGTCAGCTGCCCCTGGCTGCAGTCTGCTGCAGGTAGCAATGGTGGGCAGGATGCAGGGGGGGCTTCTGCTTGGCCAGTGGTCACACTCTAGAGACAGAACAGCTGCAAATCACAGTCAGCCACACCTCTGGGTAGCTGAGGAATGGGTGTATAGCATGTACAGGGAACTGGGCTGGGCCCCAGTACCACCTGCAGAGCAGAGCAGTAGGGTTCTGCCCCGCTACATTTAAGAGCTTCTAGTAGGATTCATGGATGATTAATAAATGAACATAGTTACTAAATTAGCTGAGGAGTCACGGCATGGTGGATTCCCCTGTCACTAGACAGATACAATCAGTGCTGGCTGGTCACTGGGATCTGGTGAGGAGGAGGGCCAGCTGTACTTTGAGCTTTCTTCCAGGTCTGAGAAGCTATTATTGCCCTTGGCTGAAGAGGAAGAACTAGGGGAAAGAACAGAAGCTTCCAGGGGGTGGAAGAAGGTACCAAAGTCATTTAGCTGGAATCATCGATGCAAAGTGCTTGGAACAATACAGCAGGACTGCAGGTGCCTCTGAACTTCTGGAATTGCACGAGAGCCTGCATGGGAGCAGGAGCGTGCGCTTCAGCAGGAAGCAGTCGCCACTCCATGCCTCTCTGCACAGAGTCTTGCTATAAGCAGAAATCAGGGGCACAGCGGGATGTTAAGAAAGGGTCCTTCTTAGGCTTTGCAAAACTGCTGAGCAGACTAAGCACCTGCTTAGGCAGTGCAAGGACTGGGCTTCAGTGCCTGCCACCACATGCCACACAGGCCCTGCCCCTGGGGTGCCCTGAGTTGGCCACTGAGAAGGGGTGTGGCAGTGCATGCCTGCAATTCCAGCCTTGGGGAGGCTGAAAACAAGATGATCACCATGAGTCTGACCTGTGTAGTGAGACCCTGTGCCAAGTACATAAAATAAAATTAATTTTTTTTTTTTAAAAAGGGTGGCCAGATAGTTCAGTGTACCTGAGTTTGCCATGCCAGCCCCAACCCCAGGGCATGCTGAGATGGCAATTGAGACTGAGTGTGGTGGCAGGCGCCTGTAATCCCAACACTTGGGAGGCCAAAAACAAAAGGATTAGTATGAGTCTGATCTGTGCAGTGAAATCCTGCAGAACGTGTACTGAATGCGTTAGAAAGAAAGAGAGAGAGAGAGAGAGAGAGAGAGAAAGGAAGAAAGGAAGGAAGGAAGGAAGGAAGGAAGGAAGGAAGGAAGGAAGGAGGGAAGGAAGAAAGGAAGGAAGAAAGAAAGAAAGAAAGAAAGTTTCCTTCTGAGAGAAAAAGAAATTCTTAAGCGTGAACTCCGTTCTCCAGCCACACGACTTGACTGGGATTTCTTTTGACTGTTCAGCGCAGTATTGACTAAATACCTATAAAAGGTGATGGAAACAGAGATCGCAGAGAGCGCTCTGTCAAATCTGCCACTTAGCTTACAAATATTCGGCTGCAATTTTGCAGAGCCAGTTCTCTAGTGCAGACAAGGAGTCCAAGGCATCTAAGGCGAAGCCTTGCTGAAGACAGAGCTCCACAACTACACTGCCCTCTGCCATATATTTTTTTAAAGATTTTTTTTTTATTTCTCTTAAACCTCATTTATTTGTTTGTGTTATGGCTGGCTCAGCCCGCCCTGGGGTGGGGAGTGCACAGCATGTGGTGCCAGGAATCGAGGAGCGGTCGCAGCGCTGGCCTTAAATTTCCTCCCTAGGCGCTTTACACCACTGAGCCATCTGGCTGGCTCTGCCACATATATTTTGACACTCATGGTACTGACAGAAAGCTCGAATTCAGGACGAGAATTTCAAGGGGATAAAGAGGAACTGCTTCAGAGAACAGGCAAGGCCAGCTGTGCTGACAACATGTTTTCCTGGAATCCTATGAACCTCATCTGTGTCACATGCTCTCAGAAGGAGGAAGAGGCACACCGTTGCTGTCACTCGCTGGGCAAGCCCACCGCCCAGCTCGGGAAGGATGCAGGTGACCAGCAGCATGAGCCCTTCTGCGGGAGGTTCATTATGACAACACTGACTCGGTCTCTTGAAGGGATTTTATGGTCTATCCCAACTGTTTACCAATTAATAAGTTGTCACCGAGAGAAGAGAAATATCACGTTAAGTAGGCATAGGTAAACCTAACCCTAGATGATACAGTACAGAAGATAAAAGATTCTGCAGTGAGACTGCATGCAACAAAATCTGGACTGGCAGCGTGCAGTGGGTCAGGTGACCACACGGGTTAGCACACATACAATGTGCATAATGCTATCTTAGTTTGTTGAAAAGAAAGCATATGCTATTACCTCTCCATTTCTTTTGTGCAAGAAACTTTTTGGCTATATCTTACACTGAGTAAGTAACTACTTGAAAATAATGATCTACAGTGTAATAGCTCTTGTTATGGTCTTATTGCTTGGTTGTGAAAATGTTTTATGTTTTTATAAAATAAAAAGGAAAACAGATTATTGCAGATATAACAAGTTAGTGTTTAGAATTGTCAGCACAAATCTAAAGTGGCAGAGTTCTTATGAGCTCTAATGTTGCTATCTGGTTGATTGCCAGGTTCTAATTCTGTATTGTGCTCCCTTCGGTACCTGGAGATAGTCCCTAATGGATGAAAGAAGAGGGGCAAGAAATGCCATTTATTGGGGCCGTGTACAGCGCTTACTAATGTTATCACAAATGACCTAACCTGAAAAGTGGACACCAGCTTGAAAGAACAGCTCAGTGGCATAATATCCAATTTGCCAAGATTTGTTTTCTTTTGTTTTCAATTCTCAGGTAAGCAACACTGGTGAAGGGGTTCTTGGTCTGTTCACGCAGGTGCTTACCTAGAAATGCTTCCACACACAAGTGCACGAGTGAACTAAGGGTTCAAGAATGACTAGCCCAAATCGATTGTCAATGCAGAATCCAGATTCAGTGAACCTTGGCCTCAAAGCTATCAGCTAGAATAACGGCAATAGCACAGAGCTTGTAGCTGACAGTTTGAGTGTAGGGAGTCAGCTGATCCTCCCATGGTGTTATTGCCAATTTACAATGCAGAAATTGCAATTGCTGCATGATGATTAGGCTGACATGCTCATCGTGAGAGTCACATGCATCTATACCAGTCTATCTGTAATTTTTATACCAGGAATCAAACTCAGAATTGTGCTGCTGAGCTTATGTCCCCCACTCTCTATGTCTGTAGACAGACACAGCACTTGAGAGAGATAAAAAGAAAGGTATCCAGATCATTGACTATTATTTTAAATTTATGCATACACATAACCAGCTTATTATAATGTTAAGAATAACTAGCACCCTTATGTTATACTTGCAAAGGGTATTTAAATATTTTATCTCACAATTCTGAGCTATAGGCTCGAATTATTAATTCAATTTACAGAAAAAGAAATAAAAATGCAGAAAAAGTCCATGATTTTATCTAACAAAACTGTGAAAATTCAGGTTTTTATTTAAAAGATAGTAATGCCTGAGATTTGCAGGTAGTGCTACACTTATCTGAGTCAAAACCTGGCAATGCTAAATGCAAGGCCAGTGCCTCTACTTAAAGCACTTACCACAGTTAAATGTCATTTGGCTCATCTGTAAAATGGGAGAATAATCAGGCCTAGTTCATAAAACTGTGAAAATTAAAACAAAGTCATTCATTTAAATCACTAAGAACAAGATCTAGTATATTGAAATGACCAGCTTAATGTAAACTTATTAATATTAACAGATGGGCCAGCAAGATGGCTCAGCAGTCTAAAGTGCCTGCTTAAGCAAGCTTAGGCAACTGCAGGGACCGTGGTTCAATCCCTGGCACCACTTGCTGTGCCAGCCCTACCGTCAGAGAAGGCTGATCCGGCCCATATATATATATATGTATATATGTATATATATATATATATATATATATATATATATATATATGTATATGTATATATAAATTATGTATTTATATATATGCATAAAAGAGGCAATAATGCACTGAAAAAGCACCAACATTCAAATTCCAATCTGATACTTTCTAATTGCAGGAGTGTCTAAGTATTGCATGCCAGGTAAGACTAGATTATTCTTGTTCTACCAACTTCACAGTATACATCACAAAGTATAAGGTCACATATTTTTAACTTTCCCAGGTGCTATGAAAATGTCAGCTATTATCATGTCTCTGTGATTGAAACTCTTCAGACAGCAGTACTAAAACCAGTTAACATGTATAACCCACTCCCAAAATTGTTATACAGATTTCACTTAATTTTGATCAAAATACCATTAGAATATCTCACAGAACTAGAGAAAACATTCCTAAAATTAATTTGGAAACAAAAGACCTAGAATAGTCAATGTAGCCCTGGTCAACAAAAGCCAGGCAGTAGGTATCACAATCCCTAAAGTGAATTCCTACTATAGAGTAACTGTGATAAAATCAACATAGCATTGGCCAGAAATAGCCCTGAGGATCAGCAGAACAGACTGGAAGATACAGATACAACTAGAAACTCACCCAGCCACCTTATCTTTGACAAAGGAGCCAAACAAGTTCACTGGAAGAAAGAGCCTCTTTAACAAATGTGCTGGAAATAATGGCTGCCCACATGCCAAGAACTAACACTAGACAAAGATCTGTTACCATGAAGTAAACTAAACTCAAAATGGATCAAAGATCTAAATATTAAAACAGAAACACTAAATCTAGTGGAACAGAAATGGGTGGAAATCTTGAAGACACAGGGGTGAGAAGAGAGTTCATGAACAAAAGCAAATGGCAGGTGAAGCACTTCAAACAATAACTGGGATCTCATCTGATTAAAAAGCTTTTGCACATCAAAAGAAATCACCAGCAGCATGAAAAGACAAGTCACAGGGGCTGGTGAGATAGCTCAGAGGTCTAAAGCACCTGCTTAGGCAAGCTTCCTTAAAACGATGATTCGAACTCACTGCCAGACTTGGTGCTGACTTAGTAGGGAAGCTCCGTGCTCCCGCAAAGCTATCACGTTCCTTTTTTCTCTCCCCTGGTGACCAGGCTCAGCCCACTCTGGAGGCGGGGCTGGTGTGGCATACGGTGCCTGTGTTTGCCTAAGCTTGCCTAAGCAGTTGCTTTAGACCCCCGAGCTATCTCACTGGCTCAGATGGTCCCTTAATTTTTAAATGTTCGTTCAAGTATTTTTCTTTTCTATTTTCATCTTCTTTCTTTCTTTCTCTTTCTTTCTTTCTTTCTTTCTTTCTTTCTTTCTTTCTTTCTTTCACTCTCTCTTTCTCTCTTTCTCTCTTTCTTTCTTTCCTTCTTATCACTATCCAGTTCACACTGGCCTTGAGCTCACTTCATACACCAGGCCAGTCTCGAATTCATAAAGGTACTCCTGCTTCTGCCCCCACCAAATTCAGTGATTGCAGGGATACACCACCACATCTGGCCTATTTCTTAAAAGAAAATAAAAAACAGTAAAAAGTACATTAAAAGAATACAGAATTTCATTAAGCAAGATGAGAGAAATTCTACAATAGTTGTTTTACTGCATATTGTTGTCTTTAAATTAGTTGATCAAAGGACCAGCTATAAGCATACAAACTTGGTCAAAAAAAGTCAAAAGGAGAAAAAATTAAGCATCGCCCATTCCTCCCAATAGTGCAGTCTTATGCTGCTCGCTTGCATTGATTCTCTTTTGAGGAAGAAGCTCTTCCTCAACTGAGTAGACATGGCAGTCAGCCTCGCTATATGTTTCAGCGCTTTACTGAGAGCGTGGCCTCTTAATACCTGTTGTTCCCTCGGCAGAGAGAACTCAGATGTCCTAGAGTGGCCGGTGTTAATTAAGTACTTTCTCCCTACAGATTGCAGTCGATCTGGCTACCTGGCTGTGTGCATGTATGAGGTGTAGAGATTTGCACACCACAGCTGTGGTGCCAGGAGTAGGCAGACGCAGAGCACCGGGGACACGCATCTGCTGGGTAGATGGAGCATGCATCAGGGAGGCATCCCACTGGGTTCCCTGATGAGCCTCAACATGATGCCAGGATCCCAGGAGTGGAGACTACATCTCTTGCTGTGTTCCCTACCTAGATGGCTATGAATATCCATCACTTTTCTCCTTCTGCTAGCTGCTCTTAGACTATTCAAACTACTGATCTCAGTGTTCTATGTGGGCGCAGAAAAACTAGATCTCAAGGCAGTAGTCTACATGGCTGGGGAAGCCAGACATGCAGAACACTGTCACTTCCTCCAAGAGGTGAGTTTTAATATTCAAGAACTTCTCTGGTTCCTACCAGTATGACAAGGGTAATATTATGTCAGGTAGGCATAATGTAGACCAAGGGAATTTGTTCTTCCCTGATTTGGTGTGTCTGCTCTGCACAATTTTTGAAGTCGTTGCTGTTGTTGTTCTGAGAGGATTCAGGACCTCTCTGCCAGATCTGTAGGCACTCATCTCTAAGAGGTTGTCATTAACAGTGTTTTGGAGGAGCATGAAGGCTGAGAATTGCTGTCCTGTCATCTTGCGACATGCTCAATAGTTTTTATGCAGAGCCACCCATCAACCTCACAGAGAAAGCTCTGCAGGAGTTGGCATCAAGCCCAAGGAATGAGCACCCTAGGGTGATTTTCCCAGAGCCATTCAAACAGTAAATAGCAGATAGCAGGGGACTTAAAATGAATCACAGATTTTTCAGCTTGAGCTCTTAAATATTCTACTACAAAGCCAAGCTAGCAACCTTCATAGTGGTTAGAGAAGAGCAACAGGAGCTGGACAGTGCGTCTGTTATAAATTCAGGCATAGTGATAACATCCGAACAGCACGGAGGAGACGAGGGGCCAGCACGCTGCATCAGAACACAGCAAGACATTGTGATCGGGTCGTTCAGGGATCTTCACCAGGGCGGTCACTCCGGTTCTGAGCTTTTGTTGAGAAACTCCAGTGCTTTCTAATAAAATCTACTTAAGTGTGTCTCTTCAACTAGAGACAACACATACACAGGCACACACACACACACAATTTAAAAAAGGAAAACCAGAAAGTATCAAAGAACAGTGACTGCCCAGGAAATTCCAATGAAGAAAATTAGAATGCTATTTCATTGGAAAATACTAATTTATAATATTAAATATTTCACTATTCTTTCAGATGATGATGATATCGTGAATTTATTGGTCTATTATTTCAAGGAAAATACTTTGGGAAATTCAACTGTGGTTTATATTTATGTAGCTGTGCCCCCACTGACCCCATTTAGAACAGATCAGTCTGGAAGAATATTTCCTTTTCCATCATGAATTCAAGCAAAATATTTTTAAGTTTCTCAGTGCATTTACATAAGGCTCAGACTGTCACCCTGTGTGGCTTCCTGCAAGCTATCCATTTTTAATTGTCTTGGGAGCCTGGCATCTTGATGCCAGAGATAGAAAGTGTGGCTCTGCTCTGGCAGTCTCCTCCACCCACTTCCTCATACACCCAATGGATCAGCTTAGCAACCATCTGGGTCCCCCATGGAGGCAGCTGAATGTCAGCCCTCCCACGGGTGCCACACAGTGCAGCTCTCTAGAGGACCCACACCCAGACTGCCACAGCCCCTGCCTTTGCTGTTTCTTCTTATTAATATTTCATCACTGCAGTTTCATAAGCTTAGGATGCACTTTGGTCTCAGTAGGGTACAAAGATAAGCTCCAACATAGAGGCGTTTCTCCCATAGACTTTAAGGAATTAATTCTTAGATCTAATAGAAGAGCAAGGTCTCCTCTAGCTCTTTATTGGAGGGCTAGAGAGAGTAGGTATCATTTATTTATTAATATATTTCATACAGGATCTACAGGGTCTCACTACACTGATCGGACTCATAGTGATCCTCCTGTTTTCAGCCTCCCAAGTGCTGGTGTGACAGGTGTGCACCCCCATGCCCTGTCTCAGTGGCAGTCTCAGTGTGTCCCAGGAGGTGGGGTCAGCACCACACACCAGGGATCAACCCTGGTCACTGAGCCTGCCTAAGCAAGCACTTTAGTCTGCTGAGCTACCTGTACACCCTGGAGAGTAAGTATTCTTGTCCTGGAAAAATACTGAGGAAAAGGGAAGTATAGAAAAATGAGAAAGAAGAGCTGGGGGAGATAGCTCAGTAGAATAAGTGCCTGCCTGGCAAGCACGTGGTCCTGAGTTCATCCTCAGTACTGCCCAAAAGAAGAAGAAAGAAAAATGAGAAGGGAGACGATTAAAGAAGCTGAAGCAGAGAACGTCAAAAACGATGAGGACAGCAATGAACTAAGGAGGCCTTGTGCCCAGCACTGAGACTACAATAATATGTAGACCTGCAGTGAGAAGAGTTTGAGAAGTTAGGGAAAGAGAGAAAGAGCAGTGAAAATATTTAGGATACTTCTACCAGCTATGTATGTGGAAATCCACTCTATCATTCAATCTTCACCATAATCCTAAAGTGGATATAAAGAAGCTTAAGTGTGGAGAGGTCTGGAGAGCTACCCTAGATTCCAAAACTAACAACAAACCCTAATCCTCACCCGTCATTATGTCATGAAGCAAATATCATGAAAGTGTTTCATATATTACGACCCAAATAATATATTGGTGCCCAAATAAATGATAACCAGTTTCTTCTATTCAAAATTTACAATAAATAACAAGAGATTTGCTTGACTGGAAACGGAAATCTAGCTGATGCTGACTTGAACCATTTTATACTCTGGAACGTCCCATTTAATCAAAAAGGTTCTGAGTTTCAAGATCATATTAAGCGCTAGAGTTTATTCTAAATGGATGGAATGGCTATAAACTCTTTAGATTAGTACTAAAAACCATTTTGATATAGAGGCGTTGTGTTATCCCGTTTTACCTTACCCTTGGGGATTTTCCTGGATTGACTGCTTTCTGCATAGTAGGGTCACTCTTGAAAAAACCATAAGCGGAAGAACTAAAAGTAGGCAAAGTTTATTGATTGGAATATACCGAAAATGAAAGCAACCTAGAATTGCTGAATATAAAGAAACAGGGACGAGAGCGGGTGAGATAGCTCAGTGGATGAAAGCATGCCACGCCGGCCCCACCCACTGGGCACACTAAACAGTGACCAAGTCCGGGCGTGGTGGCACATGCCTATAGCCGCAGCGCTGGGGAGGCTGAAAACAGGAGGAGCGCTACGAGTCCAAGCTGTGTGGTGAGACCCTGTACCAAATACATTAAAAAGAAAAAAAAAAAGGTGGGGGGGAGGGTGATCAGAAGACGAGGTAAAGCTCTAAAGTTTATCAAGTATTTAGGATTTTATATGGAATATGAAAAGCTATGGAGAATTTTAAGTAGGGGGCGTCGCGCTCTGATTATGTAGCAGAAGCATGACACGGGGAGGATAAGAAAGGAGTAGGGGACAGCAAAGGAAGAGAACAGTTAGCATCAGTGCTGGTGCTGAAAAGAAGACGTTCTGGTTCAAATTATATTCCGCGGGCCAAGCCAGGCAGGTGTGGAAGAAAGCGCAGGAGGAAGAAATGGAGCAACATTTCCGGTCCTACTTTGGGCAGCCGATAGGAGAGGGCTGCATTTAGTAAGACTTGGCGACGTGAGGAAGAAAGTAGCTGCTTCGTTTTATTGCGGTTGTTTCCAATTAGAGATGGAAGTTCTCCTGTGAACTTTAGTTAAATATACATAAGCAGTGCATAAGTGGCGAAGTTCCAAGAGATGGATATAGAACTCGAATTCAATAGAGAAATTAGAACAAGAGACGTACTTGGGGATGGCTTCAGTGCATTAAGAAAGAATAACATAGAAAAAGAAGACCTGATCACGAATACATGTACACGGTACATTCGAACATCGCGCATAGTCTCAGAGGTAAATCAATGAAGTAGCAACAAGTTCAAGAGTCAACAAGGAACACAAATGAGGTAAGAAGGAATTCAGGAGAGTACAGTATCAAGAAAACCAAGACAAGTGAGTATTTCTGCCTGAAGAGACGGGCTGGGAAGCCAGCTGTAGAATGACATGAAATACAAGCATCAGATAGCCACTGAATCGCGCGGGACAGAGACTCCTGGTGACACTGGGAGAACTTAGAGGGGCTTCTGGAAGGCACGAATCACAGGAATACTACAAAAATTCATTAGGAAAGAGACCAGGGAGATTGCTGTGAGAATTTGAGTTCAAGGACCTGAAACTGAAAGTGTATTTTTTTTTTATCTAATAACACAGAATACCTTAGTTTAAGATTCCTTGAGATCAAAATGTATGAGCAAGGAATTTATAGAGAGAGTGTTCTCAAGGATGCCAGTGAGGGCACAGAGGAAAGCAGAATAGGGAGAAGGAAGTTGCCGCAAAAATGAGGTCTTCGGCAACGTCTCCCGGGAGCCGGTTGGGCCTGAGTTCTGGGGAGGACTGGGAAGCACTAATTGCTCTCAAGTCTCGCTTGGCCTGAGGCAGGAGCAGCAGGGTTCAGAAGGCCATTGCCCTCTCCTGCCTCTGGAGGGAGACTGATTCCAAGCACTTCTGCATTCTGGATTTCAGAAAGGATATTTATTATAAGCCAAGACAGAGAGGAAAAAGGGATCAGAGGTTCTCTGACAAAAGCACATCCTAAGAAAATGATGTCCTTTCCACAAAGAAATCCCAGTGGACACCCAATTTCCTTGCAGGCACTTGTTTCTCTTATGCAGCATAAATTTTCATTCCAAAGATAGTCTCAGAGACCTACTAGGTGCGTGACAATAATCCTCTGTGCTAGAGTCTGTTGTACAGGGAGGGAGGGAATATTGATTCTTTATGCCCTCAACTATGTGTTTCTTCCCTAATAAGCTTCCATTTGTATACAGTCCAACTAGGAAAATTGGTAGTTCTCCAATGGTTTTAATAGTGTCCACCCCATCCATTCAGTGATTACCAATTTGAATTTTAAGCTATGATTACTTACTTACTTTATTTATTTATTTATTTTTAATATTATGGCTGACTCAGCCTGCCCTGGGGGTGGGGCTTATGCAGCATGTGATGCTGGGGTTGGAACTGCAGTTCCTGCGGTTGCCTAAGATTACCTAAGCAAGCACTTTAGACCACTGAGCCATCTCACCAGCCAGCCCTGAGTACTTACTTTAGCTTCAGTAAAAATCAAGTAGTTTTGTTTCCTGCCTTAGACTAAAAATAATGATCTTGTGATTCAAGTTTTGATGCCAGTTTAGTCGTCTCCATGAATGAGAAAATAGATTCATCCTTCCCAGCTGTCTATTAATGGAAGAATATAGCTAACACCTATCTGCTAGCTTGTAGCTCGAGACAAGAAGATTGTTCAGGCTCATTCCAAGTGCCCCTTGTTCTAAGGTGCGTGACATTTGTTGCACTATAACGGTAAAAGTAAATATTCAATTTCTAGCATTTTCCATTCCACTTAATGATCAGTCTGCATGGAAATGAGACACACCTTTTGCTTTTGAAAACTAAAAAACTGAAGGCCAGTGCTGGAGCATCAAATCCTAGCAAATACTACACTGGAGCTAGCCAGTCTGCTCCTGTTTTGTTTCTCCTGGGTTCCACAACAATTGATCATTAGCACTTACTTTGAAAGACATTGTACTACAGATTACGCTTCTCACTGTAATCCAGTCCGTATTCCACAGTTAGGATTGTTAAATTATTTTTAAAATGTTATGGGGCCACAAAGGAAAGGGATAGATGATGTAGAGTGTGCCTAAAGAGAGTTACTTGGAGAAAAAAACATTCTCTCAGGCTTTCACAGAGCGCTAATTGGTCAAGCAATGGCCGTGACTCATCCAGATGGCTGACACTGACAAAAGTTCTACAAAACACTGTACTTGGTTATAGGGGATTTGGCTGACCTTGTCACATAAAAAAGTTACATTTTTTGTTATATAGGTCTTACTTTAACTTGGTCTTAACCAACGAACAGAAAAATCTACCCATGAGGTATAGAAAGTAAAGCCATATTAATATGTTAAGCTGTGAAAGGCTCAAGTCATTGCCAGTTCTGCTGATAACCTGCTACTATTATGGACTATTGAACTGTATATACAACCACTTTCTCTTAATTCAATGAGAAGAAATATTTGTACTAATAGTGTTTAGACAAGATATGATGTCTGCATCTTGTACTCTAAATAACTATTGTAACATCAATAGTATGCAATGTATTAATTATTGTAACTGTCCTACTAACCTGTCTTGAAACTGTCTCATTGTTATTTCTTTCTCATTAAAATTAATGGAGTTAAATATAAATAAATTAAATGTCAATTCCAGGCAGGAACATAGCTTGGTCATGTAAGCACCTCCCTGGGAAGCACAGGGACCTGAGTTTAATCCCCAGTACCACATGCTCTGCCAGCCCTGAGTTGAGCTGGCTACTGAAACCAAGCTTGATGGCTCACACCTTTAATCTCAGTGCCAGCAAGGCTGAGACAGGAGGATCGCTGAGTCAGAACTGTTCACCTTAAACTGTTAAATGACAACTGCAGAGTGATAACAATGCCCCAGTAGTCTTAGCCTGCATTGAGACTTTATTCTGTAAATATTCCTGCTCCTTGGTGCATCTAGATCAAGTGTGTGATCATGAGCAGCGTTTCTTCTCTAAGTTTCTAAATAAGATAACTTCAGGGCTGGAGTGGTAGCTCAGTGGTCTAAATGCCTGCCTGTTACGCACAAGGCCTGAGTTTGATCCTCCAGTACCTCATGCCGTGCTGACCCAGAGTTCTCAGGCGCACTGTGCTTGTGCCTATGAAGTCCAGCTCTGGGGAGGCTAACATAGGAGTCTGAGCTGCATAGCAAGACCCAGAATCAAGTAAATAGAAGATTTTTTTTATTTTAAAACATTAAAGAAAATAGCTTCATATACCTGGGTGTTTCTGTGCCTGTCATTGTGTGGACATGAGGAGGAAGCAAAGCAAGTCTGTTTCCTAGCTGAGAGAAAGGTGTGGCCCAGGATGCACCAAAGCTGGGAAGTGAAGTCTTCCCCTCCCGGCAAGAGCACGGCATTCCACTAGCAATATTCTCACATACCTGAGGGTCCCCTGGCAGAACAGACACACACACAGCGCACCACAGCTAGCTTGTTCCTCTCTGAGGCTGCCGCCATGCTGCACTGCACACTGGGTAGCTCACACAACAAAAGCTCCTTGTCTCCCCCACAGGTCCATCCTGCACACATGCCATGTTTCCCCTATTTGTATGAACAGTATAGTCTTACTGTATTAGAGCCCACAGGTATCACCTCATTGAGTCATCTGCAAAGGTACCTTATTTCCAAATAAGGTCACACTGATGAATGTTAAGGGTTAGGACCGCAGAACCTTTGAGGGAACACAATTCAGCTCATAAGAGCAAGCTGACTCCATAGTTAAAACCAATCTTGAGATTGCCCCGGCTGAAAAAAAGCCACCTCTTCCAAGTCGTAGCATGCCCTGTGGCAACCCACAACTCATGACTGAGTAAGGAGCAGGTACCAAATCCTGATCTTTTTCTCTGATTTGGGGCAATTCCATAAGGCTGTCCCAACTCAGAAACTCATATGGAGAGCAGAGCCCATCCTCCTTCCCTTCCCTTGTGGCCTTCGCTGGAGAGAAAGCACAAGTCATCCAAGTGCAAACAGAAATCTCAGTCTACTTTGTGAGTCCCACCACGGTTGAAGAGTTTCGCTGAGTTGCATTTATGAAGAACGCAATGACAACAAACCATACCCCGCCCTCCCAGGCCTTCCTCAATATCAGAGCAGTTGTCAGGTATTATGGTTTATGTCTAGTTGTACCCCACAAAGCTTCATGTAATCATGGGGTGAGGACTTCTACAGATTGAGACAAGTCTCATCCCTCATGAGTCACTGGGATTATGTATTTTAGTACTGATCAGATCATCAGTCTGAGCACTGCTGGGAATTGTAGGTGTGGCCTGAGGCAGATAGGCTAAGGCAGAGAGCCTGATGTCACTTAAAGAGAGATAGAGAGACAAACTGAAGCTGTTGCTCTCTGCTCCCTGGCTGTTCTGTTGCCTCTGTCACCATGCTTGCTGTTCCACTGCCATGAACTGCTGCTCTCTGCCATGTGCCTCTCTGCCTTGGAGCCAGCTCCAGTGAGCTGTTAGGCCTTTGACCTTGAGCTGAATCCTCCAGTAACTGTGAGCTCATTTTGGGTGTCAGGTATTTGTCCCAGCAACGAGTAAGAATTAACTAAGACAAGAGGATAGAAAGCAAGCCTCTCCTTGCAGGCATCTGGCCTTTACTTGTTCTGTCTCACATCTTCTCATGAAGCCCAATGTTAGAATGAACTAACTGAAGAAGATAAGTTACAGTCTATGAATTGCAACTGTGACCTAGACATTTCATGGAATTTTCTCAACAGTTCTCATGCTTTTAATTTACAAATAGATAAACAGAATGTCTTAGTCACTTTTCTCTCCTTGCTGAGACAAAATTCCCAACACCCCAAATTAAGGAAACAGAAGTTTGTTTAGCTCACAGTTTGTGAAGGTTTCAGTCCATACTCAGCTGGCTCCAAAGCAGGGTGGCATGGAGAGGGGCAGCAGCTCAAGGGGGTAGAGGACAGGAAAGCAAGAAGAGCAAAGGGGGTAGACCAAGCCTTCTCCTCCCTCGTGTCCTGTGCAGCCGCCACCCACCAGCTCCACGTGCTCCCCTTCCACAGGCCAGGGACGTTTGCAGAGTGAAGCCCCTGCCTTCTGCTGAGTTGCTTAGTTAAGCTTCTACGCTTCTCAATTCTCAAGTGGTCATCATGAATCAAGCAGTACACAACTACTCCAGGATGGTCGATTTGGGTGAGATAGCTAAGATAATTGTACTATTAATTTTATTAGTTCATTGAAAGGAACAAGTAGTGCTTATATTGTTTGACCAATCTTACATGCCTATATCTGATAATCTGAGCAACTGCTTCGAAGAAGCAATATGCGGTATAATAACCATCGCTGATTTGCTATCATCTTGCTTTAAAGTTCTGCATCATTTTCATTGTTGTTTTGCTCTTCAAACTGAAAGTGTTTAATTAAGATCTAGCAAGAATGGAAACGCATGGGCTTCTGAGACTAAAGTCTCAGCTTTCTCTACTGTGATACTGGTTCTAAGACTCATCATACATAGAGCTATAAATAAAACTAAAATCATGCATATTTATCTATCTATATCTATCTATCTATAGATACATGGATAGATAGAGATAGATAGATAGATAGATAGATAGATAGATAGATAGATAGATAGATAGATAGATATGCAAACAGAAAGAGCTAGCAACCTTTGGTATTGTCACAATGAAACTACCAAACGTAATCTATGGTCACCACTCTTTCAGCACAAAAGGTACATCTCACCTCAGAAAGTTTTGCAAATACTGAATATCAGCATGGAAGATTAGCATTCTCAGTTGAATGGGCTTGGCTTTATGGAAGCATAGACTAAGTCATTCTTCATTTCATTCATTTTGCCACAGATTTTGGAAACTTTTTCAAGGGCACATACAGATATTGAAAAAAGAACAAAGAAACTCACACTTAGAAATCACGTGGATTTTATACACACTGAAGTGTAAATGACATCGCTTTGTTATCTAGCTAAATATTTTGTACTAGAAGTTTCTAAGGGAACTGATGACATATATTTATGTGACAGATTTATTTAAATTAGCTTAAAGTGTCTAAGTTGGAGAGTCTGCAATGTCTGTCTGTCTGCTAGAAAATCAAAGGAAGCACTAACTGTTCAGGCCAAGGAAGCCACAGAAAGAGAGGAATTGAGTTTGCAAACCCAGTTCAAGGTCAAAGGCCTGATAGCTCACTGGAACAGAGGGAGGTGGCCACTGCAAGCCTACCTTGGAAGGCTGAAGAAATTAGAGACCTGGAAACCTCTGTCCGGAAGCAGCACCAGCTAAAGGTGGCCTTGCTTGGGAAGACTGGAGCCCTTCCAACTGGCATACCTTCTTACTCTTTTTCTTATTATCCCATCCAATGTGTAAGCCAATTGGTTGGCATCGCTGACAACCCTAGTAGGTCTTCCTCCTTGATTTGCCAGATTACATGTCAATCATGTACAGACATACCTACAGCACTACTTTACTAATCTTCTTGGTTCTTACCAACCCATTTAAGCTGACATACCATAATTAATGATCATATATTCTGGGTATTACAGAAGAGATACATGTTAGCTTGAAAATGATTCAAACAGATAAGGACTGCATGAAAATGCTATACTTCTAGAAACCAGTAAAATCAAAAGGAAATCATCTTGTTTTCCCCAGGTAGATCTTTTTCAGAACTACAGAGCTACCAAGAGCCCAATATCCAATTGCAAGATTTTCCTTTGGCTTCATCCATTCAGACTAAAATTTCAGTTTAAAGTTATAATCAACTATCTTATTCTACCATCGGTTACCTCTGGCAGAGAATAATAATTAACATTCACACATTAATAACTGAAAGCTGGTAAAACGACAGAGCCTGAGACACATGCCATCTATAATGCTTGTTGCATATCTTTTCTAACTTTTGAAATACAGGGAGCTAAATAATATTCCACAGCAGCAACAAATACGTCTTGCACAGAACGACCAGCTTACATTTATCAGCATCTTTTATTGGGAGAGGATGCCTCTAAGCACCTTATAGATGGACGTGGAATCATCCACCCACCAGGGAAATAAAAATGCCTCAGGGATGAAAGCCGTCAAGCCGGAGGGTTTAGCACTACAGAGCTCACTGCCACGCAAAGAGATGAGGCTCTAATTCCCTGAGTCTTACAGATTTAGAACTGACCGGCGCTATTTCGCTTGAAGAACAAAAGTATTTTAAGAAGGCTGAGTGCAATTTTGAAGTGACAATCATTCCTTACCAGCATCTTGTCCACGTCAAAAGAATGAAGCGTTGGGGATTCATCAGAGCGAGGTTGGAATTCCTGCTGCCCGCTGACCCTGCCGGCTGACCCTCAAGATTGCCCGCGTCCGTTTTGTAAGAGTAGGAGTGTAAGCACGCCTCCATGCAACTTCCTGTAAAAAGCGAACGGGGGCCGGGCGGGATGGCTCAGTGGTCTAATGCGCCTGCTTGGGAAAGCTTGGGTGGCTTCAGGGACCGCAGTTCAATCCCGGGCACCACATGCTGCTCCAGCCCTGCCCTCGGGGTGGGCTGAGCCGGCCATAAAAATGAGTGAATAAACAAAGGTTGTGAAACAAGAAAAATAAATAAATTTAAAATTAAAAAAAAAAGGGAACGGTACATTTCGTTTTGTACATGACAGTGGTTGTCATTACTTTACCTGTAACGCCGCGGCGTCATGAATCTCAAGGTGTTTTGAGAATGATAGAAATGTTAATGAAAAGGCTAATGAGGAGGCGTTTCTATGTGCCAGAAAATGTGGCCGGTGCTTCACACGTGTGACATCGCTGTCCTCACGGTTCAACTTTCGCGGACTCACTGATTTGCTGGTTTTCAACAATTATTCATCTAGTAGCCGGGCGTGGTAGCACACGCCTGTAATCCCAGCACTTGGGAGGCTGAGGCAGGAAGATCAGTGCGAGTTCGAGCCACCCTGGGCTACAAAAGTGAGTTTAAGGCCAGCCTGAACTGCACAGTGAGACCCTGTCTCAAACACACACACACACACACACACACACACACACACACACACAAGAAAAAAATTATTCATCTAAATTATTTACCACAGCTTTGTCATTGTATAGTGGGACTTTACAGGACCGGTCCATTATAGGTACTTTGTTAACACTAAGTAGGTTTGTGAGTTTAGAAAATGGTTAAGAACATTAGAGATTTTTTTTTTTTAAATGTGGGAAACATATATAAGAGTGTGGGAATGGTTTATAAAACCTTAAAATATATAGAAATGCTAAAATAAATATGACATCACTGCTTTGCTGATTTTCATTTGTGAAGGGGGTGTCTGCAACTTAATGGAAAGTGAGGATCGCCTTTTTATATTCCTGCATTAATCATACCTAAGTGAAAACAGACTGGTTGAGTGAGAAAATCACTTGCTAGGGTTGCTCCATAATGAATAAGTGGCGATGCCAAAAGGTACAGGGTTTAAGGGTAGGGCTGGAGCTAAGCAGGCGTATTTAGCTGGACTTAGAGAATGACTCGCAGCTCCCACACCGTCCGCCTGTGCTAGCTGGAAAACTCGCTAAGCCTTCAGATGAGCTCGCACAGCCAGTAATGTAAAGCTGCAGTGTCCTCGGGCACTCCATCCACCAGTCCCTCAATATTTTTCCTGCTTTGTCTCATACAGGTCCCACATCCATGGGAGTCATCTCTGAGTTATCCCGGGTATCTGCAAGCGCATCTGCCTCCATGGTTGATCATTTTGATCTTCCGCATTCCCCAAACACCCAGGTGTATGTTCAAGGTTTTAATCTTAACCCACTGGAGGTGCTTGGAGGGAGGGGGAGAAAGCTTTAAGAAAAGGGACCTAGTGAGATGTCTTAGGCTACGGGCTCCCTCGTGGGCATGGTGAAGCCATGCCCTCTTTTGCTTTTTCATACTCAGCGCTGAGGGGACCGGACCTCCTCTGCACCAAGCCTCTCCCATGGAATACTGTCACAGCACCAAGGCGACAGTGTCACTCAGCCATGGACTGAAATCTCTAAAAAAGGAAGGCAGAATAAAGTGTTCTTTTCCATAAGCTGTTTATCTTAGGCACTTGCTTCAACTTATCAACGGCAGCTGACTAACAGAGGGGATAAGACAGAGAGATATCTTCCATAACTTGATCTAGTTTCTGATTTCTTCAGATCTTGGACTGACGACACTTTCAGTTCTGGACAGGAAAACCTGCATGGTTTTCCTCCAAAGCTTGGTGGTGTCAGGATGCTGAGCCAGACTCTGAAGACATTCAGAAAAGTTTCTAAGTTACTAAAATTCATCAAACAAATTATCTTTTGCTCAAGATATCATGAGCTTTTTACTGGTGTGAATTAAAGAACTCAAATTCAAGCACAGTTTTCCCTTTAACCTTCATTCCTCCAACTTTCATGGGGAACTTCACGTGTCCTGCTGAGAGCTGTCATCTGGGTTGTCAACTTCAGTGACTTGAGAGGTGCCCACAGGGATAAGAAGGCACACCTATGAGTGACCCTGGGTAGGTCACAGGGGTTGTCCTTGTTGACTCCCACTGACCACTGAGCCTGTCCTCTCTGCTTGTGTCCCTGTGCCTTCTGCTTGGGGCTGCCACTATGTCCACCGTGGTCCTCCATCATGACTCTCTGGCGTGGCGTGTCCACCACGGGGCCCACCAGCCAGACTGGCATCTGTGAACTGACCCTCTCCTCCTTGAAGTTTTGAGTGTCAGATATTCTATCTTGAGACAGAAAGCAGCCAACACAATCGTGTTGATCTGTTCAACTTGAATACCTCTCTAGGTTTTCCCCTCTGCTAAGCTACAGGATCTTTTGGCTAAAAAGTTGTCTTATAATTCATTATGTCTCTCTGCAAGTCCTGAGAATGATGTCTTGAATAAAACATACGTAGTTCACTTGGTAATTGACTATCCCTGGAGCTTCAAAGCCACCTTTCTGGCCTCTGCATAATATTTCTCTAACTTTCTGACATCAAATTAATTCTGGCATGTTCCAAATCATTAGGAACCTTTTGTCAGGCTAATCTGAACTACCATGGACATGAAGCATTCCTGACTGAAACTTTCCCTGATGCTGCTGTTTATTACAGATTAAAGCACTGCAAAACATCTGCTTAATAACAAATACAAAATTCTACCAGGGTCACTTGATTTCTGATTTTCAGAAATGTCTCCGATTTCTGCATTCATCAGTGGACCCATCCCATTCCGTGTGCGTCCTGGGGACACCTTGGGCATCAGAGCCACAGACTCTTGCAAAGCCCACCAGAACCCCTTCGCTCAGCCCCTCCTTCCCTACTCTTCAGCTGAGGCCCTCACCTCTAGCAAGGCCCCCTTTCACGGGGGAAAGAGCGATGATAAATCAAATGGGTTTACTACGAATCTAACTTTCTAATTTCTGCATGGAAAACACACACAGGGAAATATACTATGCAATTAGGTCATTATTCTTAATTTACAGATCTTAATTAGCTATGTGAGATAATCTTACATTACTTTATAATATATATTTATTTATTAAATCGAGATTTAACAAAGAAATGATAAAAGGATGCTAATGTGAGCAGCTGTTTTCAGATCATATTCATAAAGCTGAAAACAGGATCTTTCTTTTTTTTTATCTTTACTTATTTGGTACATTGTTTCACTATGCAGGTTGGACTTGTACTGAGTCTCCTGCCTCAGCCTCCCCAGTGGCGGGATTACAGGTGTGCATCAACCATGTCCACTTTTGGTGGCCAGCTCAGCATGCCCTGACAGCATGTGGTACCAGAGATTGGATGGAGGTCCTTGCACTTACCAGGCAGGTGCTTAGACTACGATGAGTCCTATCTCCAGCCTGGATCTTTCTTTTTAAATAATCAGGGACACACAAAGTATATTCACCTAGAGAGTAGTCAGTGTTAGAAAGTACTATCAACCATCATCGTAATTTTTTAGTATTAAAAAATGTCATTTCTTACTATTTCTAGTCCCTTTACCCATTAATCTCTGGGAACCTGAAAGAATACACCTTCATATTCAAATGGTGATAGTCTTCAGGATTGACTAGAAAAACTGTACTAAACCCCAAAGCAATTTTAGAGATATTTTCTACTTTCAGGTAACATTTCTTCCATGACAATCTAAGAGAACTCAGCCTGGGGTTGCATTAACAGTAAACAAATCGTCTCCTAAAGAAGTTAATGTGAAAACTCAGACAGTGAGCGATATAACTGAGATTTCATACGAAATCTGTCTCCATCAAGAATTCCTTAGACAACCAAGTGCCGTATTTAGAACTCTTATTCTCTCAGACACAATTGAAAGTGTCACATGCATGCACAGAAAAGGCAAAGTTTTTAAAATCATAGGAAAACAATGTCTGCCTTTGAGCTCCTCAGCAGACCCCCTCACTGTTCATCGCTGTTATTAGCATCCATAATAAGCATTCTGCACCACAAAAAGACCCTCAAGACTATTATACATCATTGCACCCAGAAGCTGCTTCTCCACCCATTCACAAGATGAATCAATTATATCAATTTTATTAACAGTAAAACAAAGACCACAAGCAGAGAAGTAACTTGCTCTTTCTACAATTCTTCCACTTAGAGATCAGAATTCATTACTTTTATCATATATCCACATGCTAAAATACCATGAGATTTAACAACAGACACATACAAAAAAAATGTATTGATTGGAGAAATAACTTTTCTGAAAAAAGATTCAAAGATAGGCCCATGAATCTTGAACTTTATTTTCCTTGTAATGTTATCAAAGAAAGCAAATATTAACCTTATAGTCCACCACAATTTAAATTTTACACAATTGCCAGAAACTTCCTTGGAGGTATGGGCTCTTATTCTATGGTTATAATGTCTAAAACCCCATTTGTCTTTGTTTCATGAAGAACATGAGAGCACTTTAGCTATGAAGCCAGTTGTTCTGCCCGTGCATCTAGGCAGTGCAGTTCCACACAGCTTTTACTCCTGCAAGTCAATAATCTGTGAAATTCTGCATCAAGCTAAGATATCTGTCAATTGTTTATATCTAATGAAGAATTCAAAGAGCGGAGCAGTGCTACTGAGTCATTTTTCCTTTGTAATTGTCCCCTTTCTGTTGCTGGGATAAAATACCTCACATGTGCAGCAAAACGGAAGAAAGGCTTATCTTGTCTCATAATTTCTGAGATTCCAGTTCATGGCTAGCTATCTCTGACACTGTAAACATATAGTTTACTGAAAAACATGGCGGAATGGCATTGCAGGACAATGCTTCTTCTCTCTGCCATGGCAGTTAAGAGGCAGAGAGAGCAAAGAAAAGCCAGGCAGGTAGGGGCAGAAGGTAAGTTATATGTGTCAAGGCCCCAGTGACTCAACTACTCCCACCAGTCCCAAGAGCCTACTTAGCTGTGAGCTCAGTTAATGAAGTCAGTGCTTTCATCCCCAGGCCCTGATGTACCTAGCCCTCATCCCAAAAGGTCAGGGCCATGCCCTGGCCATCTGGTGGCCGCCACTGCTCTCAGAAACCCTGATGGTGGCAGTAGTAGCATTCTCCCTCTCAGAGTACAGGTTTTCAGAAGAGACATGGAGAGAAGCAGATGTAGCCGGGGTGGCTCACACCTCAGCTGTGCTGTCCACCTTTTGCTGTCTTGGAAGAAAAGGAGCTCAGTTTTCATTGATCCTTCTGCTGTACGCAGTGTGATCAAAATATACATTAGATAGTCAGATTTTTTTAAAGTAAAGATTTATTTCATTATTTCATCATTTATTTATTCATTTGGAGCAGAGTCTCACTATGCAGCTCAGTCTTGTAGAGATCCTCCTGTCTTAGGCTGCCCAGTGCAGGGATTATAGGTGTATGCCACGACACCCGGTTTCATTGGCTGGTACCTCAGGGCCTACATGGCATTCAGTACCAGGGATCAAACAAAGCCCAGCCCTTGTGCCTGCAATGCAAGCTCTTAGATCACTCATCTATCTCTCCAGCCCAAATATTGAGATTTTTTAAGAAGTTATTTATGTAAAAATATTATCCTGAGTACCCCTCAAAATACTACCTCTAATTTCTAACTTACCCCTTTCCTGACACTATTTAAAAGAAGAATAAAATTGAAAAATAGTAAAACCAATACAGAATTTCAAAACAAGATGATAGTAGACAAACAATGATTATTGCATTATATATTGCTATCTTCAAAGTAGTTACTCAGATTACACTATATAGGTGTGCTAATTTGATCAAACAATGTAAGCATTACTCCAATATGACATTTAAGCAACTCTGGAAGCTATTCTCCATAAGTATATTTACCAAGTATGACAAAAAGTGCAGTAAGTTAGATTGGGCATGGCAGTGTGTGTCTGTAATCCCAGTGCTTGGGAAGCTGAAAATAGGAGAATCACTACAAATCCTATCTGTATGGTGAGACCTGTAGACCCTGTGGTAAATACATAAAAAAAAAAAAAAGTGAATGTCTTAGTTACTCTTCTCTCATTGCTGGAACAAATACCCAACATGCAAAATGAAGGAAGGAAAAGTTTATTAAGCTCACAGCTTGTGGAAGTTTCAGTCCATATTCAGCTGAATCCAAGGCTGATTGGAACAGGGAAGAGCGCATCCAGTTGATGGTGGTGGAAAAGGAACATTCAGAGACAACTGACCAACTAGGGGAGCAGAATCTGTCTCTCTGTCTCTCTTTATATTATATTCAAGCTCTCTTCCACAGCCTATCCACCTTAGGCTACACCCATAATCCCAGAAGTACTTAAAATACATAATCCCAAGGATCATGGATCAAGTCTCAAACTCTAGATCAGTACTAAAACACATAATCTCAGTGATTCATGACTCAAGTGTCAATCTATAGAAGTCCCCACCCAAGGACTGCATGACACTTTGAGGGGACAGCTAGACATAAACCATAACATTCTGCCCGTGGGGCCCCGAAGTCTTATATATATCCCTTTGACAAAAGACATTTTAGTCCATCTGGAAGAGTTGCTAAAATCTCAACAGTTTTATCATTGCTGAAAAGTCAAAGTCCCAATTTTCCTCCAAGATCCAAGGCAAACTCTCAACTGTGAGCCCCTGTACAATAGAAAAGTTAAACATATCCAACATTCAAAGGCATAAGATAAAGATTACCATTTGAAAAGTTGCAAACAATAGGGTAATACAAAACACTGAGACCAACACATGTCCAAAATCCAGAAAGGTAGACATTAAATACCATAGTTCCAACTGAAACATTCGAAGCAGCCTGCACTGAGTTGTGAGCTCCATGCAACTCCACTCTTATGGCACTCTTGGTGGTCATTACCATGGCTTCTCTCTTAGGCCAACTTTGCTCCCTCTTTGCACGATCCATGTCCCTGGCTTTTCAAAACTTCTGGGGTTTCCACTGGATTGGCTTCTCGCTCTCTGCTTGACACACTGCCTTCTCAGGGACATACTGCCTGGCCTCCCAGGCCTTCTTCTGAAATCGAGGTGGAAGCCTTCTTAACCTCAGAACTCCCACATTCTGCATACACCTGTGTGGACGATGCCAAGGGTTGTTGCCAGGCGGAGCAGTAGCCAGGCTTCCTTCTCTCTTGGCTGAAAGGGTGAAGGGCCTAGATCACTGAGCACTATGACCCTGATTCTGAAAAACATATTCTCCATGCAGGCATCATTTTGGAACCTGGTTTGGCCGCTGCCGCCATTCTGGTACTTGGGTCTCTGTGGCTTTCTTCTCAAGGAAAACCTTTCTCCTTTGCAATTCTGAGGCTGCAAAGGGTAGAGAGCTGCCACCTCTTGTGATGTCCTCAGGTCATCCTTTTGATTCTTTGGTTCCTTCCCAACAATGGAGATCCTCTCAGCTCCATCTTTGCAGTCTACAGCTGTCCTGGTGCTTCCTTCCTGGCCAAACTCACAATAGTTTAAATCACCCTTCTTGGCTCTTTGCTCTTGATTTTCAACATAAACCTGGCTAAAAGCCACCAATAACAACCATGCCACTGCCCCAATAGTTTGCTGCTTTGAAATATGTCTTGAAAGATTAATCAGTCCACCATGCTCAGTCTCAGTCTTAGGCAAAGTCTCTGGGCACAAGCAAAATTCTGACAAACTTTCAGCCAATCCATAGCATAAATCATCTAGAGTCCATTGACCAATGCTCTCCTTTTTCCCAGGAGAAACCTCCTCAGCCACGTCTTTACAGGCAGGCCTTTTGTCGGTCTTCTGGTCTATACTCTGACCAGAATCTCCCCTATAGAACAGCCACAGCTTTTTCAGCTCTTCACACATAGAGGACTTCTCCAAACATTTCCAATCTCTTCTCATAAGCCATTCTTTATACTCAGGCTTCAAGCTGGTGTCCTGGTCTGAGTTCTGACCAGAATCTCCCAAACAGAACAGCTGAGGCTGTTCCAATGCTTCACTGGTAGCCAACATCTCTGAACCTTTCCTATCTCTTCCCATAAGCCATTCCTCAAAGCTTGTAATCCACATTATCAGGTATAGCCACAAGAACAACCCCACTTCTCTGGTACCAAATTCTGTCTTAGTTACTCTTTTATCATTGATGGGACAAATACCTGACATGCAAAATGAAGGAAAAAAATATGTATTTAGCTCACAGTTTGTGAAGGTTTCAGTCCATGCTCAGCTGGATCCAAGGCTGATTGGAACAGGAAAGAGCACATCCAGTTCATGGTGGTGGAAAAGCAACAGTCTCAATGAAGTCAACAGACCAACCAGGGGAGCAGAGAGCAACAGCTTCAGTCTGTCTCTCTGTCTCTCTTTATATTACATTCAGGCTCTCTGCCTGAGCCTATCCACCTTAGGCTACACCCATAATCCCAGAAGTACTTAGAACACATAATCCCAAGGATCATGGATCAAGTCTCAAACTCTAGATCGGTACTAAATCACATAATCCCAGTGACTCATGAGCGAAGTGTTAATCTATAGATGTCCCCACCCAAGGACTACATGAGTGTTTGGGGGAAAAACTAGACATAAACCATAACAATGACTTTTCTGTACAGTACACAACCAATAAAATCTTAAATATGGGAGAAAAAATATAGTGAATCCTACTTCTAATTTCTATCCAGCAGAAAATGCAGGTTCATAAAAATATTACAGTGTGTCCTCATCCACCTTTTCCACTGCATCTGGCACCAGGCCACTCCTGGCTGTCCTTCAAGGTAAGAATGGCCATGAAAGTCTTTTTTTTATTATTATTATGGCCAGCTCAGCCTAGCTTGGGAGTAGGGCTGATGCAGTGGGTGGTGTAGGGGATCGAACCATGGTCCCTGTGGTTGGCTAAGCTTGCCTAAGCAGGTACTTTGAACCACTGAACCATCTTGCTGGCCCTTGAAAGTTAAATATTTTAAATTGATGCAGGACGTCTCGGCAGCCATGACAACCCAATTAAAGCCACAGAGCAGGACCTTGAGGATGGATTGAGAACATGGCAGGAATGACGGAATAAGTGTGTTCAAAGCAAGGAAGAGCATTGCGAAGGCTGTTAATGGAAATATGTCTTTAATTGTAATAAATTTTTTAAAAAACATTAACATTTACTGTAGTATTTATAATTCCCCATATGTAATGGGAACTGTTTCAGCTCAGGTCTGAAGTACTCCACCATGGGCAGCAGGCTCAGTCCTCATCTCCTGATGTCACCAGCCCCTCCTTTGGGTAGCCTCAGGGGCCTTCACCTTTTTATCTTCCCTCCTTGAACCCTAGAACAAAGGGTTAGCATCCTACTACTAGTGACTCAATAGCTTTGCTCACTTAATTGGAGAAATATAGTAAAACAAGTCATCCTCTAGCTGGTGAGTGAGAAAGTCTGGTTTTCTTCTGGGTATTTTAAATCAAAAGACAATGTGAAACTTAAATATGGCCTTTGATTTCCATCATTCCTTCCAAGGAAGATCATAAATAGTAGAAAAATTCTTAACATGCAAAATGATAATCGTGCTGTTTTTGCTCATCCTCCAATTTTAAATACTTGCGAAGAGAACCTTAAAAATGTTAGAAAGAAAGAAAATACCTGAAAGGTGTGACTGAATACTGTAGAGAACATACTTATACATATATTCAAAAGTACTGAATGCTTTTGTAAATAAGAGCAAAAAACGCAGAAAGAATCGGCGTCCTTGAGTAACTAACAGGATCTTCAAAGGACAAAAATGTTCTACCAAAGCAAATGTCTTTATCCAGTAGAGTTACTCCTAAAAGGGGTAGAGGATGCTTAACTGAGACAGAGCACAGCCCCTGAAACTCGCTCAGTACTCCAAAAATGCCAGCATTTCAAGGAGACCTAAAGTTCTCCAACTCTTCTTATGACGGTGATGCTTCAGCTCAGCGTAATGAGCTCAGGGCACACACAAATGACTCACTCAAAGTGTGGATGCGCACCTTGTAGCAGGTAGAGGATGGAGATTCTGGCGTTTATTTTGCCCACATTTTGAAGCTGGCACTATAGCTTCATAGAAAATGAGAACTGAAAGCTCTGGATTGTGCCTCATCTTGAGCAATGGATCGTCCGCCATGGTGGTCCTGGGAAGACCCTCAAGTAGCAAGTGGAGCCTCTGCTGAGATTCAGACTGAGGTCTCAGTTGTTTCAAATGGCAAATGTCTCAGCATCAGACATTTTTCACAAAATCAGAAACATATTTGTTGGAAATTCCCCCATAGCATCCTGTTAGACTCCAGGAGCTAAATAATCGTTGAAATCCAACTATCTAGTTAAAATTAACTACAGCAGGCTTATTTCTATGGTCAAATATTTCATGCTCCACTAGTATGTAACTTCATGATACAACAAGCGTTCTTGTGCCTCCAGACCTTTCAACATGGTTGGGTTTTTGCAAATCCCATCATAATACGATTATATTCAAAATTCCATTGTAATACAATTACTGTCACACACAGACACACACACACACACACACACACACACACACACACAATTTTCTCCTGAGAAATTCTTCATTTTCAATAAATATTTAGACCAAATACCCATCCCTTTATGTCAGTGTCTTAGCGGCAGAACTCCCTTATCAAGCACATACTTGTCCTCAGCAATTTAACACACTATCTTGTGAGATATTTATCTATATGTGGGTTCCCCAACTAATCAGTGAAGGCCTCAAAGACAGGGACTGAAATCTGTCTATCTTTTATCCTCAAGCCGTACAGGGTACCAAGAATGCATTAAGTGCTCATTAAATACTGAGAGGTTAAATATAGGAGTAAATGAAAGCAACTCGCCGCACTCAAGATGATTCTGCACTCCCGTCTCACAAGGGCTATGGTCAGAAGAACCGTCTTCGATGGTAATGCAGACAGCTACTGCGGCACACTGAGCTCCAAAGAGACAGCGCCGGGACAGGTGAGAGCCAGACAGCCCTGGGTGGCTCTGTGCTGCATGGAGAAAAACAAGTGAACGTGGGCAAAGGAGATCCTAAGAAGCCGAGAGGGCAATGTCATCCTGCGCGTTCTGTAGAAAAAGCACCCAGATGCTTCTGTTAAGTTCCCAGAGTTTTCAAAGTGCTCAGAGAGGTGGAAAACCTTGTCTGCTAAAGAGAAAGAACAATTTTAAGACATAGCAATGGCCAGGAGTGGTGGCACAGGACTGTAATCCCAGCACTCGGGAGGCTGAGACACAGGATCAGTGCGAGTTTGAGACCAGCCTAGGCTAGGCTACGAAAGTGAACATCAAGGCTGAAGAAAGCAAGAAAAAGAAGCGGAGGATGAGGAAGAGGAGGACAAAGAAGTGGAGGAAGAAGAGGCTGACGGCAATGAGGAGGCTGAGTAAGTTGGTTCTAGTACAATTTTTTTTTCTTGTCTATAAAGCATTTAGCACCCTCACATACAATTCACTCCTTTTGAAGAAAAAATGAAAAACTTGAAATATAAAGCTGTGTAAGATTTGTTGTTAAACTTTTAAAACTGTGTACAATGTTTGGGCTGGCCAGACAGCCCAGTGGACTAAAGCGCCTGCTTAGGCAGAGCACAGAAGCTGGAGTCTGATACCCAGCCTTGCACACTGGCCCTGCCCCCAGGGTGGGCTGAGACAGCTACTGAGACTAGTGGAGGTAGCACAGGCCTGTAATCCCAGAACTCAGGAGGCAGAAAACAGGAGGATTACTATGCGTCAGATCTACATAGGGAGACCCTATTGACACTGTACACCCTGTGAACAGTTTTTAATACAGTGTCTTTTTTTTTTTTTTTTTTTTCTGGTGTAGTTAACACACTACTGAATGAATCTTTACATAGTCCCATACCCTGGTGGAATTTTCAGTAGTCACTAACCTTGCCTGGTCCAGTACAGGGGTTGTAAATTGGCATGGAAATTTAAAGCAGGTTCTTGTCGCACACAGCACAAATTAGTTACATATGGGGATGGTAGATTTTCATCTTCAGTTATCTCTGGTGCAGTTTATCAAAAAAAACTGTTGGTCTGTTAACTGGATACCACTCCGTTATTGAAGAAAAAAAAAGCACTGTTTTGTTGACAGTCTGAATGCTTCTAAGTAAATATAATTTTCTATTTAAAATAAGAACAATAGGGTTCACCTTAGAGCTGAAGTTAGTCCTTAGCAAGACATGCTGAGAACTGCTGGCTCCCTGGAGACTCGGGAACGTTATCAAGGCCATATACAATTTTTAAATTACAAATCAGGAGCATAGATGGTAGCAAGGTATGGGCAGTAATTCCAAGAAGCTCTGAGACTTAGAAGATACACAGATTTCAAGGGAAAGAGACACTTCATCTCGCACAACCGCAAGCACCCATAGTGGAGCCTTTGATGACATATTAACGGAGGGTAAGCATAGCCCTGGAAGCTCTCCAGAAGCAGCCACCCCGCCTGCTCAGTGACCAGCCAGGCGCTCTGTCTGGGGGTGGCCATCAGCGTCCCGGGAAGACTCAGAGGATGCATTTCAGTCCTTCAGCCAGAAAGCAAAAGAAGCAGGGTGCCAGCATTGCCTGCTAAGAGCTCTTCTAATTCTCTGAATAAAATTTCAAAGGGAAGAGCTCCAAAGGGAAGCCCTTCTCTAAATTCCTAAATGTTCCTGTATAAAATGATGCCAGAACCATCAAGTCCTGGTTTAATTTGCTGTATACTGCAAGAGAAAATCCTTCTCCATTCTAGGAACCAGAAATGTAGTGACAGCTAAGCTGTGTCTTAGAAAAAACGCAAGAAATGCAAGATAGCCTCTGTAAGTGTGTTAGCCCACTAGTGGTGTCGGCCAAGAGACTTGGCGGGCACAAGAGGCATCGATGGGGGAGGGGGACTTAGGAAACATCCACCAGAACTCTGAGTATGTGTAGCAGTTGTTCACCTGATAGACACTCATAGCAAAGTCACTATGCATTAGCAAGTGTCATGGGAAACAGAAAGCCAATCTTAAAAATGACAATCCTTCAAAGAGTTCACCATGTGGAAGTTGAGCCTTCAGCAATAACGGTCACATGCACAGACCCCATGAGAGCAGAGCAGTGGTGGCCTTCCAGACCTGAAGGACTGCAGAGAGCTTCTCAGCCAGGCAACCTATACGTTTAGTCTAAAAAGAATGACAGGAGGAAGGAGGGAGCTAAACTGCGTATGTTCTTGGTCTACTCAGACTTGACTAGTATAACTTGTATTATTTTCCACTGAGAATGACCTGAAAAATCCCTTTCTAAGACAAGGCACTTTGCAGAGGTGCAGAGCAGAGGCGCACAGCACTGGTACATGTTCCTAGATGAATACCAGTCCCCACTAAAGAGGGTAGACAGTTGTCAATAAATATGCAAGTGCATAATTCACGCAAGTGTGTTAGTAAAGATACTTTTCACATAGAGCACAAATATATTTCTGCAAACTGTTAAGGTACAAAATAGTCTTGGTCTCATCCTGAAAAATTTGAGACTACTTATGTCCAACTCAATAAACCAGGCATCATGAGGAACACAAG
>PVJA010018640.1:0-33793 GCA_004027025.1 Myocastor coypus
TTTCTTTCTTTCTTTCTTTCTTTCTTTCTTTCTTTCTTTCTTTCTTTCTTTCTTTCTTTCTTCCTTCCTTCCTTCCTTCCTTCCTTGTCTTTCTTTCTGTCTTTTTGTCTTTCTTTCTCTCTCTCTCTTTCTTTTAAACTTTATTTGTTGTTATGTACTTAGGACAGGATCTACACGACATATAGGATCTTACTACCTAGGTTGAACTTCTAGTGATTCTCCTGTTTTCAGTCTCCCAAATGCTGGGATTATAGGCGCATGCCACCACGCCCAATCTCAATCTCCATCTCAGCCTGCCCCATGGGTGGGGCATGGCACGCCAGGGATCTAAGCCCAGCCACTGCACTCTGCCGAAGCAGGTGCGTTAGTCAGCTGAGCTGTCAGGCTAGCCCCCAAGTTTCTTTTAAAGGGAGTTTGGCAATAAATAACAGCCCCCCAAACACATCCTATCCTAGCGCCTGGGACCTGCAGGTGTGACCTCACATGGCCAAATGTTTCTTTTGCATTTTGCAGATGTGGTTAAATTGAGGATCCTGCAAAGGCGAGATCATTCTGGGTCATCGGGGTGGGCCTTACGCAATTCCATGGTTCTCACAAGAGGACGCGGCAGCCAGAGAGAGAAATGTGCGGCTGAGGAAGCAGAGGGCGGAGAGATATATTTCAAAGATGGAGGAAAGGGCCAGAAGCCAAGGAATGAAAATAAGTTTCATAATCTGAGAAAAACCAAAGAGCGAGGCCCTCTGTGAATGCCTCGAGGTAGAGCTAGCTCTGGCAGCCTCTTGGCTCTAGGAGAGGGAAGCTGATTTCAGACTTTTCCTCATGGAACTGTGAGATAAAACATGTTTTAATCCACCGTGCTATGTTTATGTTTGTGGTAATTTCTTTTCTTTTCTTTTTTTTTTAAATAACAGCCCCAAGAAGCTAATATAATGTTATCAAAACTGTCTGAAACCTTGGGTTGAAAATAGCTGGGGTATAAAGAGCCTCGAATGTGGCTTTGGTGAGCATAAAAGGTGCTGCATTTCTAGACTACATGTGGAAACATACATCTTGCATGAAGAAGGTTCCTTGTCGCTCTGTGTGTTGTACTTGTAGGCTCAAGAAAGAGATTTACTTCACAAAAACTCGCTGTGCCATTCAACCTGGGCCTCATGGGTGCCCACGACAGTCAGTATAGGGAGCACAGGGAGGAAATGTGCTACTGTGGAGCCCCTGTGTTTATCCCTTATCGAATGTCCTCCTCTCTGTTATATTCTGGGGTCTCCTCTGGATCTCTGAGGGGCAGCTCTGGCCTCTTCTCCCGGCTTCCCATTATTCTACCTATTGCATAATCAACAGCAGCAGCTATTTGTTATATAGTATTTATAACGCGCCGTTAGGGGTTGAGTTAGATTTTTATTATAGTAATGATTACTACCAAATTATGTTGTTGCAATAATAAAGACAATAGTTTTATTTTACAATATGTAAGTTTTAATTTCCCAGACTATTTTTCCCCCGCTCTTTTTTCTTTTATCTCATTGATGTGTTTGGCACAGGGTCTTCCTGTGCAGCTCAAATTCTCACCATGCTGGGACTTGGTGGCGGGCTCAGGGCACCTGGGGGCAGGGCTGGCATGGCCTGTGGGACCAGGCATCGAACCTGGTCCACTGCACTTGCCAGAGCAGGCTCTTAGTGCACTGAGTTATCCTGCCAGCACCCAGCATGTGGAAAACACCTGCATTTATTTATGTATTTCTCTAAGTCCTGTTAAGGATGTTTGGCAGCAGCGCTGAGCAGAGAGACCATGTAGGTGCTCACAGTGTTTCTTCCGGTCAGACAGCTTCTGGCCAGTTGGCGTCTGCTTCCACAGGACCTTTCAAAGCAGAAATCGGAGGTCAGGAAGTTATTTTCCAGCATGTCAATAAGTGAATGTTTTAGAGAAAATTTAGGGTGAATTATGATGAGTTCTCTATGGGGATAAGAATTTTAGTGACTTGGAAGCCAGCTAAGAATGAAATTCACATAAATTTACATTTACCGGCAAACACAAGAATATTTATGAAAGATTCACTGAAATTAATACCTTTTAATCCTCTAGAAAAATCACCTGAGGAACACACGTAACTTACTCCTTTTCATATAGAATCATATTTTAAGGTCCTAGGATTGTCATAACAGATGAGCATAAACCCAGTGAATTAAAATATCAAAATGGTGTTCTTGTATAGCTCCGGGGGCCAGAAACCTCTATCGAATTGTTGACAGAAGTGAGCCCTCTTCAAGGGGTTAGATACAGAAGCCCACGCTTCTCGTCAAGAACAGCTTTTCCTCTGAAGCCCGGTGGCTCCAGTTTCTTCCTTTGTCCGTGTTCTGTGTCTTCCTGGAACACCCGTTCTCTCAGACTCAGCGTCCTACTCTACTTGAACTCTTACACGCACCTCTGAAGACCCTGCGGCCCATGGCGGCCCCATGATAGGTGGCAGGAGTTAGGGCTCCGCCATATTTTCCTTTTGGAGTGACTCTATAATTTAGCTAACAAAATGAAGGGAGAGGAGAAGCACCAGAGAGACCGCAGGGCCCATCCCGAAGACGAACCCGGGGCTTCTGCCTCCACACCGCTCTGCTTGGACGTCGGCGCCTCTTTTCCTAGGAAATTTTACTTTCTGTTCTCATGCGTTCATAGAATAATTGTTTAATTATATGCTTCAGAATTTTATGAGGCTGAAAATTAGGCTCACTAATTATTATTTTCTAAAACCTTCTTCCATTTTTTTTTTTTTTTTTTAAAGTCAGGTTTTCATATCATTAACTTTGGCTCCTCAAATACATTTTATTTGTTCCCAAGATTACCTAAATGGCTTGGGCCTGAGTGTTTTAATTTCTTCCAGTTGGTTGGTTAATCCTTTATTACCTGCAGGTCTGTAGTGGGTTTAAATTTCACTGTGGTGACTGTCCTGTAACTTCTAGCTTAGGACAGGAGACCCTGAGCGTGGTGGCACTTGCTTCCTGTGCTCCCGGCCTGTGGTTTGTCCCTGCAAGCCCAGGTCTCTCCGTAGGCTCACTTTCTCTCTCCAGTCCTCCAGTTGCTTCTCTATAGGAAGCTGTCAGTCACAAGCAGGACACAGATCCCCAAGTTTACAGCTATCCTGGATTAGGTGACCAAGCACTCAGTAGTTACTGGCTTCCTCTTATCTTCCAGGGGTCCTACAAAACAGGAGTTCAAGGGACCTAAGGAACCATGCATACAAGAGGTGGCTGTTAGGACGGTGGGTCCTACCAGGCCAGGGCAAGCGAGATGCAGAAGCAAACTGACTCAGGGTGTGTTTATTGCTACAAAAACAGTTGCATGGAAGCACTGATGGTGTCCTGGGTGCGCCTTACCCCGCCTGGACATCGCATCTGTACTGCACTTTTATAATGAGCTCTATTCTCTCAAGTACTGTCTGGTTACTATTCCAGAGAACATTCAGCTACTTTAAGAGGACTCATGATTCTCATCTGTATTCTGCCATCCCGAGGAGCAATGTTGTCAGGGCGAACATTCAATATATATTTTAATCTCTTGATAATGCATAACCTCTGAACCAAGTAAGAACAGGATCGGTAGTGTTGGCTAACAATAACCGCTTTGTTTTGGTCTTTGTAGAGTCCTAACAACGGCACAGGTCTCTAGAGAAAGATCAGAAAAGGCTGATGTGACATCTTACGGCTGCTTAAGCCAGAGTTTACCTAAGCAGGCTCATTTAATATTAGAAGCGACAGCATTAAAGGTGAATTCCCCAGAGTGTGTTTGTTTAATCCGGCCACTTCTTATGATTATAATGGCTTATATGGTGCAAAATGATAGAGGAACTGGAAGAAACTAGCTCTTTCGCCAGACCCTGTGAACAAGATTTCGGCCGGCCGGTCAGTAGACGTCCGTGGCAGCAGCCTCCTCATTTTTTCTTTCATTGCCTTTTAAGAGGTTACGGGGAGGACAGCGCAGCTCTTCAGCGTGTGATCACCGAGCCAGACTCCGACTGGGGAAGCGCGGCGTCCACTGTGGCCTGTTTTTCTTTGTGACAGTTGCTCCTGTTTTGTGTTTGTTTCTCCTTTAATGAGGATACAACTTTCATCCAGGGAGCTGTGTGGGTCACCCGTTAGTGCACTTAAATACACCAAGGCTCTCTGCCAGCTGGAAATGGTGACTTGGGGCTGAATTATTTTCGCACCGAGAATGGTTTTCCTTTTGACATATTTTAATATACTTGCCCACTGAGAGCAAGAGTGGGTGAACAGAAAACAGACTGTTTTATTAACGCAGCAGTCACCTTTGAGGTTTGTACATGGCCACTTTTATTCTTGTCTTTGTACATAATCCCAAGAGACTGGTACCTGGTTTTGCTCAGAATAACAAAGTCAGACACAAATCTCAAAACACAATTGTTAGCGGAAGGCCAACTGTTTCTTCTCGTCTTTTATTCTTTAACTTGTGCATTAAGAATTGTATCTTTATGGGCGAACCACAACCATTAAAAGATGAGTTTGTTTTTCTCTTTCAGATGCTTCCTCTAGTACATATTATATTTATTAAACAACGTATAATTTCAGATGGTAAAATGAAATAATGTTTGCATAGGTTTTGCAGAGCTCCTGATCTTTGCTTTTCAATTCCATTAACAGCGAGAAGAAAAGAAGAAAAAGATGCTATAAGCTTTAACCGAACTCAAGTTTCAACTGAAAGCCTAACTAGGAGAGCCAGAGGGGAGACTTCCTCTCACTCAGGAATCAGGGCCGGGCAGGCCCAGCTCCACACGCCATTGTTAGGCGAATCCATGTTTCATAGTTCCTTTCCAGAAAGACCTGCGGTTTCTTGAACTCAGTTGCCATCGTCTTAGAGGTATCTTCCCATTTACAGCTAGAACCATAGTGTCTCAGCAAACGTAGTCGGCAAGTACCTCTGAATACCAGCACCTGTTAACTGTACCTGAAAATGGAAGAAAAATAAGAACAAAAATTGAAGTCCTTTTCCTAATTTGCACTAAGTGCCTGTAGCCTATTATGGTAAGTGCTTAATTTAGTAGCATGGAAACCTTAGAGTAGTAAAGCATCCAAAGCGCGCATTTTTTAATCATCATTATTCTAATCACCAGCATCTACAGTGATAATAATACTGCCTGATGTCTCGGCGTCCTCTTTATTTTACAAAGAAGGTCCATAGCCTCTCATTTTGCTATCCAAACAAATCAGTGTGTACAATCAGGATGCATCATATCAATGGAAAGATTATTAATAGCAACAAAATTTTACCCCTCCCCCCACCAAGACCTATAAAACATACATAACTTTTTTTTCTGTTTGCAAAGTGTATGCATATGTTAGAATTCTGGGTCTGTATGGCTGGTCTTGTGATATGGGGTCAGATAAGCTATTGTTCTGTTAAGTTATTTAATATGAGGTACCTATAGTAATTTTTTTTTTTTTGAACCTGGGATTGAACTCAGGCCCTTGTGCTTTGCAGGCAAGTGCTTATTCTACTGAGCGATCTCCCTAGTCCTGCTAGATACTTTCAATAATTATGCCAAGAACTGGTTATGATGTTTGACTGAAAGCTACTTTTTGTAGAGGGAATCTAATATGTTTAGTTAGATAATATTTTGAAGGAATTTTCTTCTTAAACTAGGAGGTTAAAGTAGAAAACTAAAGGCAAACACTGTGAGACTATGGTCTGAGGTTTAGTGACGTATTGGGTAATATACCTAAGTGACATAGGTAAGCGACAGACGAGAACCCATGGATCCTGGTTCTCAGGAGACTTCTAAATTCAGTTTGTTTGTTTGTTTATTTATTTTCTGGCCAGCTCAGCCTGCTCTGGGTGTGGGGTGGGCGTGGCCCGTGGTGCTGGGGATGGAACTTCGGTCCCTGTGCTTGCCTAAGTGGGTGCTTTAGTCCGCTGAACTATCTTCGAGGCCCCGATCTTGACAGCTCAGATCTCATCATCACTCTTGTCCCATTCCCATTAGCAAAAAGAATTAACCCTTACTGTGCAGCCACTGTGCGATGGGCAGCGCGCTAAGCGCTTGGTGTCCATGCTAGCCTTCTAGTGATACAGCATCATAACCATAACTTAATTACTTGTGTCTGATTGACCCAACACCCACAAGTTAAAGTACAAAAGGTTTCTTTTGGTCACAGTTTGTAGATGTTTTGGTCCATAGCCAGCTGATTCCTGTGTAGGGTGACATGGACGAGGGGAGCATCATAGGGGAGAAACAGCCCGTAGCAGGGCAGGCAGGAGGTGGGCAGTGAAAAGCAAGGTATTGTCCTTCTTCTCCTCTTACATCCTACCCAAGCTGTAAGCCTCGATAGGGCTTACAGCTTCTACCACTACACACAGAATGACCTTCCTATTATCCACACCCAGAACTATGCTAAACCAATCAGTGGACTAACCAAGTGATCACATTCCCTTAATCTACCTTAACACTCACCCGATCTGACCACCACCTGCAGCCCCACTGTGCACACATCAGGCTTTGGGGGACCTCTACATACCGACCATACCAGGATGAAAATTCCACTAAGCTGAGAATGAACTGAAGCTCAGATATTTTTAGGAATCATCTGGAAATTGCATAATTACCAAAGATGTTTACGACAGTACTTTTTTTTTTGTTGTTGTTGTTGTTTACCTTTCTTGCTTTTACCTTGTCTTGGTAGCTTGCTTAGTGAAGTCTTTGATGGTTTCCAATAAGAAGAGCATGGGTTGAAGTAGCTGAGGCTACAGAGAGAATTTGTTCACTCCTCTGTCAGGGAAGGAGAGCAGATACCAGGTGTGACTGGAAGTAGAGGTAAGAACGTACCTAACCTCTGTCTAAGCATGAATCTCTGATAGTTGCTTCTGTGAGTTATTGTCTGGGTTCTCCTTGCAGCAAACCCTATGAACACCAGTTTCTCTAGGTTTGCAATCTCACAACTGGCCACAGGAAAAAGTATGGACTGTTTACTCAGCTATAGTGTAACAGGTTCGAAGATAGGTTTGCTGGGATAACAGGTCCAGCCTTTGGCCTGGTCATTATGACCCAGATGGTGGCTACTGGACTTAGTTTCTTTGGTCAGGTATTTACTTTTGTAATGATAGGAAGAGACAAGCGAAATATGTTATCAGACTAATTGGAATGTGCTATCCCAATTTGTAGCTATTAACACAGACCATTAAGATGTCCAATCTCATTGCCTTAGTTAATTTCCCACCACTTAACATCCTAGATGATTAGATCTCTTAAATCACATCTGGAAGATGGAGGCACTTTTGCCCATTAGTCTAAGTGATATAAAGTTAATTTTTAAAAAATTTTGAATATTTCAAGCTGATCTGATCCAGTCATCTGAAAATTCTGTTGTTTATTTAAGATAGGACATTCTTTGTCTGATAGAGAAAATGATTGGCTTTTAAATTTAAAACAAATAACCATGAACACTGAACAAATAGGTTTCAGACTGTCCACAAAATGTGTGAAGGTACAGACACAATGATCGCATTTACTCAACTCTGTTTTTGGCTAGTAGGTGCCAGCATGCAGGGGCCTGATTAAAATTGTGTGATACAACAAGAGCTAGATTGCGGGGTTTAGGAGTTGAGGGGAAGATTTCTGTCTGCATCGTCTGCATGAAGGTACTTTTCACTTGAAACTCAGAAGCCATTAACACGGTCATCCTTACGGTTTTTCAAATATTGAAACACACTTGTGTAAAAGGTTGAGTCTTAGATGTCTGTGATATGCCAACATCATACTACATGATCAAAACCTGAAAGCTTTCACTCAATTTGTGTGTGTGTGTGTGTGTGTGTGTGTGTGTGTGTGTGGCCAGCTCAGCTTGCCCTGCAGTTGTGTGTGCTTGTCCAAGCTTGCCTAAATCGGTGATTTAGATTGTTGAGCTATCTCACCAGCCTTGAAAGCTTTCACTCTAAAATCAAGATCAAGACAAGGATGTCAACTGTCACCATTTCTATTCAGTATAGCTCTGGACAGATCAGCAAGGGCAATTTAATGAGATTAAAAAAAAGAAATAAAGTTAGGAAAGGAGGAAGTTACATTATAATTATTTGCAGATGACACGATACTCTACATTGAATATCCCAAAAGCTCTACCAAAAGTTTTCTAGATTTGTTACACAAATTCAATTGTGTATCTAGATACAAAGTCAATATTCAAAAATCAATAACATCCTTGTACACAAATAACAAACTTACTGAAAGAGAAACTGAGGCAAGTGTACCTTTCCTTTCATAATGTCGCTGAAAGAATGAAATGCTTAAGAATCCATCTAAAAAAGAAAGTAAAAGATCTTTGCCTTGAAATCTATAACCATCTGAAAAAGGAGATTGAGAAGGGTGTCAAAAAATGGAGAGATATTCCTTCTGAGGAAGAACAAACATAGTGAGAACAACCATAACTCCAACATTGTTACACTGATTTAATGCAATCCCAGTCCAAATTCCATTAGTGTACCTCAGAGAACTAGAGAAAACATTCCTAAAATTCAAGCAGAAGAGACCTGGGCAATGAAGGTGAAACAGGGGTAACACAGTCACTAACTTGAAACTATACTACAAAGCTACTATGATAAAAACAGTAGGATGCTGGCAAGAACAAGGAGCCTCAGCATCAGTGGAGTGGATTATAAGATGCAAAAACAATTTTATCTGGGACAAATCCATCCAGGCTTAGGCCTTGTTATTTCTCATCTAGACTATTACCCTGCTCCTGTGGGTGTCTTTGCTTTCGGCCGTGCTGCAGTCCAGTCTGTCTGTAGCGTACATTTGCGGAGGGCACCATGGCAGAGTGAGAGGGGCGCCTTCTTCTCAGATGGGGACACCTGTCAGCACAACGCCTTTTCATTTGCGTTAGTTTAGCTTCTTCAGCTGACTGGAATGTGATGTGAGTCGCTTCCCTTCTTCTTACTTGAGTAGTAGAGAAATTAAATGAGTTGCAGAAGAGGTCTTTCGGCAATTTCTTCCACAGTCTCTTTTTCTCAGATAGTTGGAAGCCAGATAACACCTTCTGAGATTATGTTCTGTAGGGATGAAGACCTTATACTATATTCTGTTTTTAATATTAATAATTAAGGATGGGTTACTAAACCTTGAAAAATAGAAAAATCGGTCATGAAAAAAATTGTATAAATCTTCTAGTGTTCCTTAAGATTAGAAGATCGTACAAAAGATACCAGCAAGCCAAGTATAGTTTTCTTTTTTAAATCTCATATTTATTTATTTGGCACAGGGTCACACTATGCAGCTTGGACTTGTAGCAATCCTCCTGTTTAAGCCTCCCCAGCCCTGGGATTACAGGTGTGCATCACCACACCTGGTTTTGGTGGCTGGCATAGCACGCCTGCCACTGGCATGGCCTGGGATACTGGGGATCGAACCTGGGCATCCTTGTGCTTGTTAGGCAGCACTTAGACCATTGAGCTATCTTCCCAACCTCGAGCTTTCTCTAACAATCATCCTCAAATACTGTCTCAAATACGAACAAATGTCCTACTGAGTCACAAATTTGCACACATTACTAGATACTATACCTGCATAGAACAGTTTCAAAGAAGTGGTTATTTGGGTCCCATAAAGAACACAGACATGTCTGAATTAATGGCTCAGGCTGCTTTGAATTCTGAGATATGGCGTAACGATTTTGATGATCTATAATATACTCATTATTGCGCCTTCTCAAAAATCCAACCTCTTTTCTGTAATAAATGCTATTTTAAGGATGAGGGTTTTTTTGCTGCTTCTTGTGACCATCAAAACCCTTCTTGTCCTAAATAAGTAGCCAGATTGGGTCTGCTCTTGGGGCAAAGACTAGTTTAAATAATTTAAAAACTTTAATCCACAAATTTATATGAAGTGTGAAAGCCAAGCCTATGTTGGAGTTATTTAAAATTGTGCCTCTGCGCTTCCACCCTTACGTTCTGTGCCTCGCTGGGAGAGCGCGCTGCCGCCGCCTCTCCCTCTTCACTGTCACTAGCTTTCCCCCTTTATCAGAAAAAGGATCTCAACTTCTTTCATTCTCTTACTGGTACTTTAAAAGAGCGTTTTTCCTATCATTTGCTGTTGCCCCTAAGACAGGCCCGCTGCAGCTGTCCTGCGCCATTCATGGTCAGGCTTTTTGAGCTTCCTCGCACCCCACCCTAAGCTTTTCTTGTCCTTTTTTCTGAGGGGCGGGGTGCACGAGCGGAAGGGCTGGCTTCGGCACATCTCTTGTTAATTTCAGGCTTCGGATACAACGCTGCCATTTTCAGATGGAAATTGTGGTCTGTCCCCTGAAAGGTAAGGTTCCTTTGTTTCCATAAATTGGACCCTCATTTAACTCATCTGAAGACATTTCTGAAAAGAACTTCTAAATAACGAATAGCTGGAAAATCCTGACGCGGAGCTGTAGTCCGTGGAAATGAGGAGCGACATCTGCCTGGAACCCCCACCGGCCTCCGCACGCACGCGGCAGGCTCAGGGCGCGCCTGCTCTTGCTTGTTTTCTGTGCCATCTGCTTGTATGTTCCGTTCTCGCCCTAGCAGAGCTCCAGACCCTTGCCATAGGGCACAAGCGCCAAGCAATTATTTGTTGAGACAGGTCGCCCACATAATACTGCAAGTGACATCTGTTCTGCAGGAAATCCCTCCCTTGTGGCAGCCGCGTCACACTGGCAGCTTCCAGGAATATCGGAATTGACGCACAGGGACAACCGAATGCTTCATCTTGCTCTGAATTCTCACTCCGGAAGCACCCCGTGCCAGATGCTTCCGAGGGCCGGGTAACCCCCCGACTCTGCCTCTCTCTCGCTCTACACCTATAGTAATTGGCAACGCTGCACTACCGGGGACGTTTCTTCCCGACCTCAGCTGGTAAACAAATTATGCCCTAAAGCACAAAGATTGACATACTTTAATTTTTATTATAGCTAAGATGGCTAGATGTAAAATGCTTTTAATGCCAGTGTGCTTACTAGATTGTTTCCCTGGAATGCTATCACAGATAACGCAATCCCACAAATTACTCTTAATCACTCTACTTGGCATAAAACGCAATGACAGGCGAACGCTTTATTTTTTTAGGAGTGCCAGTCCCATGCTTGGCAATGGCTCTCCTTTATTGCTTCAAATAGTTGATAAGAAAAATAGCTAGCAGTTTATAATGGTGTAAAACTTGAAACTTTGTGATAACATAGGCTCAGGAAGCTGCGTTCCTTGGTTCTGAGCAAACTCGGAACGGGAGCTGCATTCACTTGTTCTGGAGCGGAGAGGCAGAATGTGGAGACACGGTCCACACTGTTTGCCACTCTGTTTCCCGCACCGTCTACGCTGACACTTTTATCTTTTTTAGTAATGCCTGAAAAAATCATAAGAACTTCAGAAGGAGTGCTGCATAATTATGAAAGGCCTTGTGAGCGTGGAAGCAAAGGTATTCAACAGTGCAAGTGAGACAACTGTTCAACTGGTTGGTTCAATTCAGACGCAAATAAAATGTAGGCATTCTGGACTGGGGAGCGCTCACAAATGACCCATGCGAGTTGTGTGCTTTTGTAATGCCACTGGAATGAAAGTCCATGACCTCAAAAACTCCTGTGCTTGTTTGTGCTTTTCTGGGTTCATAGTATGGGCTGGGTTCATTTCGGGGGCTCCTTTGTTGTCACTGCTAGATCTTGTTCAATGATTATTCTTAGGCTCACACATTACTTTTTAATGCATTTAGTACAGCGTCTACGGGGTCTCACTGCCCAGATGGGACTTGTAGTGATTCTTCTATTTTCAGCCTCCCAAGAGCTGGAACTATAGATGCACACCACCACACCCTCTCTCAATAACCTTCTCAGCCAGCCCCGGGGACGGGGCTGGCACGGCCGTCCAGGGATCAAACCCCAGGCTCCTGCTTCTGCCTGAACAGACACTTCAATCTGCTGAGCTGTCTGCTCTTCCCTAGCTTTCATTTTCAAGATAATAAAAAAAAAACAGTAAAAAGGCTTCAGAATTTCAAAACAAGATGCGAGGAAATTAACAACAGTTCTTATACAGCACCTAGCTATCTTTAAAGTGCTTGTTTAGATGATCAGATATAGACAGGTAAACTTGATCACACAATATAGACACTAACTATTCCTGCCATTGAACTAATAGGATTTCGTAGTACGATCATCTTAGCTATCTTGTGCATATATTTCCCCCTTCCTTCTTTTTTCCTCCTTTCCAGTGTTTCTTTCCTTTTTTTTTTTTTTTTTGTGGGACCGGGGTTCAAACTCACAACCTTGCACTTGCCAGACAGGCACTTGTGCCTCGGAGCTATCTCCCCAGCCCCTTTTTTCCTTTTTTTAAATTTTTTTTAATTTTTTTTGTTTCTTTCCTTTTGATCAGTTTCTTTCACTTCACAGTACCCGTTGTATCTTCTGGATTTTATTTACTCATGTAGCTTTTCACACAAGAAGCAATACAACGTTCCCACACGCAGGCCTGACACATTCCACTTCTGAGTATTCTTTCTTTGCATTCATTTACCTATAGAAACCTCAAGTTTATCTTTTTTAATGCCCGAGTAATACTCTATTGTGTAAAAATACCGCATCATTTTTTTATCCATTCCCTGGCCGATGGGCATTTGGATTGTTTTGAAGATGTAGCTACGACAAACTGTGCAGCTATAGACAAGAGGGCACGTATATCACTGCGGTATGATATTTTCAGTTCTTTGGGATAAATAACTGGGTCTCACGGGACCTCTAATCCTAGTTTTTTGAGGCAGCTCCACAATGATTTCCAAAGTGGTTATACCAGTCTACATTTCCACCCTTCAGCCCCCACAGTGCTGCTAGCCTTGGCCCGCGTGCAAAGCGCTTCCTTTTGCTGGAGTGGATTTACCCTCAGTTCCTCCAGATGCACCAGTTGCCATGTCCCAGTTGCTTTCTGAACTGGCCGTGCCTCCCACAAGGTAGGAGTGTAGCCCAGGCACCAGGGTTTCTCCAGGCAGAGGTTGCTGAGGCTTCTGAGGCTCTCTGAGGCTTACCGTGGCTCCTGTGATGGTGGGGCAAGTAGTGGATGGGGCTCCCTCTTCCTGAGTGGCTTACCAAGGCTTCCAGTGCTCTCCAAGTCTTGCTGTGGCTCTGCGATGGTGGTGGTGGGCGGAGTTTCTCCTCTCCTGCATGGCTAATCAAAGCACATGGTTACTTGGGCCATGGTCAAGACCGATAGCTAAAAAGACAGCAGTCTCTTCCAAAGTGCTGGTTGTTCATGTTTGCCATTGGCTGGTCCAGGTATGTATAGCAGAGTCTAAGAACATAAAGCCTCTGATCTAAGCACTATGAAAAACTACTATTTCATGAAGTTGCATTGGGTGAATTCAGATGATCAAATGTAGAGTCTGTGTCTCAGTTACTTTTCTCACTGCTGAGCCAGAATACCAAACACCCAAAGTTGAAGGGGGCAAAGTTTGTTTTGCCTCACAGCTTATAGGAGTTTCAGCTCATAGTTGGCTGCCTCTAAGGCAGAGTGGCAGGAGAGAGGGGAAACAGATTTTGGCAGGTAGAAGGCAGAAAAGCAGCGGAGAAGCAGCCAGCACCAAACAGAAAGCTTCAGGTAACAAGCAGCAGCCCTCTTTCCATTTCTTAGCCTCAATATAGGCAAAGTGTAAGGACCTGAGCAAACTACAGACAAACTTTCTGCCACGTAGCAGTGACCATGCCTGGAGCCCACAGCCAGTGTGGTCCTTCTTCGTAGCAGAAACTTTCCAAACCTGCTCTTTACCAACAGCATTTCCCTCAGACTTCTGGGCTACCGAGCTCTGACTGGAATCTCCCATCAGGCACAGCCTAAGGTATTCCAGGGTTGTGTCTTCAGTTAGCATCTCCAAACCCTCTCACACTCTTCCCTCAAGCCAGTTCTGAAGGCTCCTGAACCGCATGATCAGGTAGAGCCATAGAAATGATCCCACTTCTTTGGTACCAAATTCTGCATCCAGCAGTGCTTACTGAAGAGTACAGACTTAATGACACACATACATATATGAGAACTTACAGGGTTGGTTTACAGAGGTCCATGGAGTCATGTATAGAAGCATGGAAAAGGTCCGTCTATGCACTGCGATCTGAAGGATCTAGTCAAAGGCCTGGAGCCCAGTGTGGCGCTCTGTGCTACTCTGTATCAGAGGCCAGATGGTCTGTGATGGGATGCTGAGGGTCAGCGCTGGAAGATAAAGAATCTGTCCTGGAAATCAGGAGAGGATACCCAAGGAGAAAGGTGAACTCAGAGCTCCTGCGAAGAAACAGAAGAAAACATTCCTCCTCTGTTTCTTTCTTGTATTGTTCTGGCAATAATCTCCCCTAGGGTGGGTCTTCCCCATGCAGAACTATGCTGGGCCAGCTTATGGAGTGCACTTATTCACGTTGACACAGGTACAGTCAGGTGGGGAACATCATAACGGAGCGGAGACAGGGAGGCGTGCCTTAGCTTCCGAGGTACTGTAGCTACAATCTGCCACATGCTGCTGAATTATCCAGCAGTCGGCAGAACCTTCCTTTCCCGATTCCTTTTTTTTTTTTTTTTTTTCCTAATTTTATTTTAGTTTATTTTGAAGAGTAAAAACAGAAGTAAAAACAAATCGAAGAAAAAACAGCAGAAACAGGGTAACATACAACCATAGATATAGATTTTCAAACAGGAATAGCTAATTAATAGTAGTTGTGACGTTATCTATTTTTATCATCAAATCTGTTGCTCAGATTAACAGATATAGTTGTGTAAGAATGGGCAATTAATTGGATGTTAATGCTTTCTTTCAAGAAATCTTTAGTTTTTTCCATATCTTTAAAAAATTATTTTAAAGAGAGTATAATAATTGATAAGACCTTGGAAATGGTACACATTTAGAAGAGCAAGAGGAGAGGTGAATATTTAACCATGAATTTTGCATTACACATTGCTCTCCTGGATGTAGTTGTGCAGATCATAGATATTAGCATATAGAGTTAGTCAAAGTAAAAATTCTGAATATTAACTGGTATTAACACACTATCGAGGGCTTATTACTGCTACTGCTGCTACTACTACTACTGCTACTATTATTATTGTTGTTATTATTCCAAAATGCTCCAATTTTACTTAAATGTAAGCTGAAACAAAGGAGCTGGCTCAGCTCTGCACTTTAGTACTTTTATCTCCACTGTTAAATTTAAGAGCTGCTTGTAATCATATACCATGTTGTATTGGATCTAAAGGTCTCATGATGTTCTGAGCATTATTACAAAGATAATGTCAACGTAGACGTTACAGGGAAATGAATTAAGTGTGAATTTACATAGGATCTGCATTCCATGTTCTACTCTTGTATAGTTTTTTATATTATTGAGATGTTATATTAAATTCTATAAATCTGTAAGACAACTGTATAAGCAACATAAAGATCAGAACAACTAATTCCTTTGTTCATAATTCTTTTTCTTTGTTGAGTTTATATTTAGGTGTTCTGTAGGGTATATGTTTTACAAATATTTTCTCCAGTCTGTCTTTTTATTCCTTTAGCTCAGTCTTTCATGAGATAATATTTTTAGTTTTGGTGAAGTCTAATCTATCAATTAGGGTTTTGCTTTTGGTGTTGCGTCTAAGAACTCTTCTGATACACCGGAAGACACAAATTCTAGAATTTTCTTGAGCTTTGCCTCCTACTATATGAAATGTACTCTCCTACAGCTTTATTTCTCTCATCTGCATTTTTTGTCTGGCTGTAGTATCAAGGTACTACTGACCTCAGAAAATGAGTGCAGACGTATTATTAGCTTCTCTTCTCTTCTGTAAGAGATTGTGTTGAGGAGGTGCTAATTTTTAACCTTTGTGAGATTGATCGATTGAGGCCATCTGGACCTAGAGAATTATTTTGTGAAATTTCACAATTTCAAATTTTAATTACCTCAGCATTAAAGCGTGTGTTGCACTCTAAATTTCAAATTGTGAATGTTATTGCTTACATCTCCATCAGCTTCGTTTCAGATATTTATGAAATTTTATCACCGTGTTTGCAGTACACGATTCACTCCTTATGGGGGGTTGGTACATGAGGGTGAGCTGTTGTGGTTTGATCAGTGCAACACATGACCGCGCCATGCAATGTGGTTGCAGTCACTCTTTCACCGTAGGCCAACACCCTTGATTATTTCTGGTCCTTTCAAAAGCCCAGGAGTTTGTGAGTTATTAACGTAATCATGCTTGCTACTATTATTTCCATAGGACATATATTTTTTGTCAATTCAATGTCAATCTTACTATTTTGGAAGCCAGTTTCTTTGGCATAGGACACAGTTCGATTATTTATACCCAGCCTAGTAATCTCTGCATTTGAATTAATAAATTTTAACTTGCAATTAATGTAACTATTGATATGTTCAAGATTAAGGCCACCACTTTGTTCTTTGATTTTTATTATCTTTCCTTCTTGGTTTGCTATTTTGGTTTTCCAGTGTTGTATGTTATGAATTGGTGCTGAAAGAAATGAAGAGAAGACGGATGAAGGTACCTCAGAGGACTCACTGAGGTTCAGCCCTGAGTGAGCCAAGAACGCCAAAACAATTCAGCCTTATTTCGGCTACTGAGTGTGATCTCATGCATAATCACTTTAGTAAAGGAGGACCATGTGCATGTTAACCATTAACATTCCAAGCAAGGGAGGAAGCAACAAACCGAGCCCACAGGTGAAGCTGCTGTCTGTCACCTGGAGCCCCAGCTTTCAGGGATTCCCCTATCCCAGCTTCCCAGGAGTGTCAGTAACAGGCCACAGCTGTCTCTGCGATTTGTTAATTGCACTTCATTCCTTGAGATGCTAAATAGGCCATAGGCCAGCATGGCATGCAGGACCAGGGATCAAACCCTGGTCTCTGTGCTAGCCAAAGGAGCTCCCTTGAGCTATCTTGCTGGCCCTGGAATCTAAACATTTTATAATCCCATTTGGAAACGACAGTGATGCAAGGCTTAGAGGCGTTGTCATAATTCCACAGACTTATGGAGTTCCGTTAATCTTTGCGTAAACAAGATTGCATTTGTTGTTCAAAATGGATAAATTCTAGTCATTTGTTCTCAAGTTGTCTTTAGTTTTCTGACATCTCTAATATTGTTGAGTGTATCAGTGTGTTTTAAATTTTAGATTACTGTATTTTAGTTTCAGAATCTCTATTTGGTTCTTTTATACTGATTTTTAGTTTTTAATTTCATTTTCATTTTAAGATACTGGATATTTCTAATGAAATAATTTTTTATTTTAAAGAGAAAAACAATAAACCCAATGCTATAATATTTCAAAGCTAGATAATAGGTGAGTAATAATGGTTATTAATTGTTGTCTTCAAAGTAACTGCTCAGATTACAAGAAATAACTATGAAAAATGATCAGACAATATAAGCACAAACCTTTCTTTTCAGTGAACTAATAGAAATTGGTGGGATTTTTATCTTAATTGTACATGTCCATATATATTTGTTTGTTCTTCCTTTTTTCCTTCTTTTCTCTTTTCTCCCTTTCCAGTTTTTCTTTCTTTTTTTTTGAGCAGTTTCTTCCCATTTCACGGCACCTATTGTACATTTGACATCTTATTTGTTCTTTCATTTTCTTACATTAGGGAGACAATGTGGTGTTTACATATGTGAGTCTGATTTATTTCACTCATGAATGTGGTTTCAAGTTATACCCATCTGCCTATAAAAGACGTTTCTCTTTCTTTATAGCTGAGTAGCACTCCATTGTATAAAAATACTACACCTTTTTTATCCATTCCTCAGTTGACGGGCACTTGGGTTATTTCCAAGATTTAGCTATTACAAATTATGCTGCTGTCAACATGGATGCATCTATCATGCTGTGATGCGATGTTTTTAATTCTTCTAGAAAAATACCTAGTGAGGCAATGGCTGGATTGAATGGGTCTTCTAATCCTAGCTTTTTAAGGGTGTCTACACCGATTTCCACAGTGGTTGTACCAGTCTACACTCACACTAACAGAGGAGGAGTGTTCCTTTCCCCCGATAGCACCACTAGCATTTGTTACTGGTTGTTATCTTGAGGATAATAATTCTTTCTGAGGTGAGATGGAATCTTGGTGTTGTTTTAATTTGTATCTCTTGAATGACTAATGATGTTGAATGTTTTCCATATATTTACTTTCTATTTATATCTCTTAATTTGAGAAGTATGTATTCATCTCAAATGCCCACTTTTAGATTGGGCCTTTGATTTGGTAGGTCTGATTTTTTTTTTTTTTCCAGTTCTTTATATGGTCTAGATAGAAGTCCTTAGTTGGAGGGACAATTAGCTAAAATTTTCCCCAATCTGTGGATTGTCTTTGTACTTTGTTGGTGATTTCTTTTGATGGACAAACGTTTTGGAATAAGATGAGATCACAGTTATTGATTCTTTGAAACATTTCCCATGCAGCTTGAGTTTTGTTCATGAACTTCCTGCCTACCCCTATGGCTTCCAGATTTCTAGCTACTTTCTCTTCTAGTAGGTCTAGTGTTTCTGTTTTAGTATTTAGGTCTCTGAATATTTTCTAATATTACTTCAAGTTCTTGTTAGTCATCTCAGTGTTAATACTTATTATCTTTCATCATTCAGTTTGGCATGTTTATGACATCATAATGAGTGATTTTCAATTGTATCTGTGTGACCATGTAGCCTAAAGGATCTGTGTTACCTTTGCATCCCTGTGTCAAAATACTGAGGGAAAAACAACTTCTAGGAAGCATGGTTTTTTATTTTGGTTCAGCTTCAGAGGTTTCAGTCCTCAGTCAGGGGCACCATATTTATCCCAGTGGTGAGACAGACAGGTGTCAGGAGGGTGTGACAGAGGTGAGCCACAGTCCGCAGCAACCTGGAAGCGGAAGGAGGCTGAAGGAGCAGGGAGGAGGGCGGCTGCAGGCCTGCTCTCTGAGACCACAGCCCTCCGCCTTCTTCAGTGGACTCCACCGTGTGTCTCTCACATCCTAGCGGCGCTACAGGCAATGATCCCATCAGCTGGTGGGCACCTTCGCATTCCCCTCTTCCCCCAAGGCCCATCAGCTGACAACCCAACATTGAGGATGGCACTTTTGGGGGGCACATTTCCAATCCAAGCTATAAACAACCCATGCTTCTATGTACCCTGACCCTCCTCCTAAACATACCCATGTGCACATGCACGCGTGCGCACACACCACACACACATTTTGTTTTTGAAATTACTACGGTTGTATCAGTGAAAATGTTGTCTTTATTTGCAACAAAACAGAGAAACTTTACCAAAAAAAAAAAAAATAGGTTTTAAAGTGAGTTAAGGCAACAAAGTTTTGAAAATCCAGGGGTTTTATGACCAAATATTAGACTGCATTTTGAAAAGGTCAGACTCTGTAAGGGATATTAAGAAACCAACTCTGTATTATAAGTTCTGTAAATCTTGGATACCATTTTAATGATGCCTCTGCAAATGAGTATTACACCTATTAATTAAAGTTGAAAAAATAACCAACATCCTCATTATTAGAATCTATAAGTAGCAATTCCTCTGCTAGGGATCCTGGGCATATATATTTAAAGCACAATCCGTAGAATCAGTGATCGTAAGTTTAATTAGCATCCAATGGGACTCAGTAATTTAACTTCAATTTATAGCATAAAGGTTAGGTTGGTGAGCTCATTCCACAATGCGAGGGCTGTTATAATAATGAACGCTAAATTGACCACTGAATAAAAATAATAGTAGAAGAAATCCACCCCCAAGTTGAGTAATCCTTAAGGTTGCTACATCTCAGTGAAAATGTACTCTTGAAATTTTTAAATACAGTTGTCACTCCCTGGAAGGGCTCATGGGAGGCTCGAGCTGCCAGCCTGATCTAGACCTAGGAGTGATGAGAAGGAGGTAATCACGCTGGCAGCAGTTGGTCTTACCCATCTGACTTCAAACCGATTCTGACGTTTAGAAAGCTGCTCAGGTTACCGGATGCTGGGGACAAATTCTCTGCAATGTTTATGCTGCCACACTCAGGCGTTAAGATTGCTTATGTCCTCTTCTACTACTTGAATGTACTTAAAACTTCCTCAGATGTTGCTTTCTTGGTGTCTAATTTCTCTGGTTTCTGTTCCTATTGTAGATACTTTCAAATTTTTCTTTGGATCTTTCTTTCATTGAATGTCTATCACTGTTTAAATAAATTCTGTCCAATTTGTATAGCCTGGAGAAAAAATGGGAAATGAAACAAAACAACCGCAAAATCCTATGTGCAGTAATTTTGCAAGCCACTTTCTTTTGAAGGCAATATAAACAGACCTAATCAAACTTCCGTTACTGATATTTGGATGGGCTGGGCTATGTCCACCGAAACTTCCAGAGCCTGCTTTCTCTCTGTGAAATGTCCATCTCTGAATAGATATTTTTTAAACATGTGCATATGAATTTTTTCACTGTCAGAGCTTTGGAAATAGATGATATCATTATAGCTGGAAAGAGAATTTTTTTTTAATAAAATGAAAGATTATGTTAAGGATAACAGATGTGAGGAGAAATATGGGACATGAAGTCATAAAGAGAAATATGTTCAGTAAAGAATAGTGATGAAATTAAAAAGAAAGGAAAAGCGAACCTACTCTAAACAAGTTATAAGGTCATGCATTAGGTTGTAGAACAGCTAGATTTAATTTTCAGAATTGCAAGTCTTAAATTCTGCTTTTTTTTTCTTCCTAGTGCTGTTTATACCCATTTTAGTTTTAAATAACTCTATACCTTTTTAATACTGTATACTTCTTCTATGCCTGCTTTTGTTTGAAAAAGCTAAGCACGAAGGCCTTTTCCATAAATAGCACCTCTTTTCTTTTACTTTCAGTTTTTTCAAGCCTGTAGAATGGGCCACACAGTGTCACATTACTCTGTAATCCTGATGTTGCTCTTTACTTCTTCCTAGGCGTGCCTGTTAAACTTGGGGTGTCAACTGGATTGGATGGATCTGCCTGTCGGATGTCCAGGTGGGTCACGAAGCTGGGTCTGGAAGTGTTTCCCACCCTCTCCTGCCTCCAGGAGCTAAGGCGCTTTGCTCTGCCAAACCCGTTCCCGGTGAGCTTTTAACCTCAGCGTGCTGCCCATGTATGAGTTTCCTGCAACTTGGAGCTCTCCAACCTCGCCTCCTTCATGCTGTGGTGTCACGTATTGCACCTGGGCAGTGGGAAAGTGAGGGATACCCTAGGAAATCTTCCCCGAGGACCAGGCCAGAGTCGACCACTCTCTTGATGACTTCCCAGTAGCGAGTCTGCAGATAATGGCACGCTCCGTATCTACTTAGCAAACGGGAACTGAATAAGCGAAACAATGAAGACACCTCCACCTTTGTTAAGAATGGTAACCCTCTCCTTCCTGAGGGATGGGTTAAATTGTAAAGACGGTTATCAGGGCTTCAGTTAATCTCAATGGCCTTCTCTTGGACAGCCTATGGGGAACGTAGAGTTTTTCACCAAGGATCACGGTCACTTCCGCTGTCTACTTTTGAGATGTAGATTAGAAATCTAATCTGGCAAGAGGTCAGTTACTCAGTAACCTTGAAGTGACCTATCTTTTCTTCATTTTTTCAAAATATAGGTAAAGGAAGAGGCAATGAATGGCCTTTACAGATATTTGCCTTGTTCTCTTGCCCAATTCAAACAAATTAATTGAATTTCTTAAATTAATGGGCATCTTTTAAAGCATTGGCCTGAACTTAAGGTAAGTAGAATACTACTACCACAAAGTATATCGAATAGAACTTCGATTCATATACATACAGATAAAATCTTTTTAAACTTCAAATGCTAAAATGTCACAATAATGGAAAAAGCACCTCCACTGAAAAGTAAAATGTTAAAACATCCGGTTGTACCTATGCAGCTTCAGGGATCATATTTATTTTAAGATTAATAGAGTACATGAAAGGATCTGGCAAGATTCTTGATTACTTAATTCTGCAGTCCCCAAACAGTGTTTTAGTCCTATTAAAGCTAACTGCCTGCCTAACCAAGCTCAAGGACCTGGGTTCGAGCCTTGTTACCACATTCTGTGCTGGCCCTGCTGTAGGTGTGCCAAACCGGCCACCAAAGCCAGCTGTGGTGGCACATGCCTGTAATCCCAATGCTAGGGAGGCCGAAACAAGAGAATCACTGAGTCTGAGCTGCTTAGTGAGACCCTGAACTAAATACATAAAATTAAAAATAAATAAATAAAATTCTCTATAATTATAATGGACTTTTAATTCTCTTTAAGAGTCATAAAAATTCATAGGGGAGCTAGCTCAGTGGTATAAGTACTTGCCTTGCAAGAGCAAGATCCTGAGTTTAATCGCTGGGACTGCAACCTGAGAATAGGGAAGAGTCATAAAAATTAGAAGTTACTTCCTTTCCCAACATCTGTTTGCTCTTATTTTCTTACAGTAACATGCTTGTATAACTAGGTATTAGTGCATATGGGCAAACATGAGGTGTTTTGTTATTTCCTTTAATCAATATGGAATCAGTGCACACTTCACTCCACGGCTTGCTTTGCCCACTTAACAACCTGTCCTGGACAACTGTGACTTCTTTCACAGCCTCACTGTATTCTATGTCATCAGTGTTCTTCTGCGGCTCTATGGATTAGTGGTTTCCAGTTTTATGCTGCTCCAAACAATGCTAATGCAAATATTTCCATCTACCCATCCTTCTTTGCTGGGCTTTTACACTTTAGAAATTATGCACTGTTCACTGTACTTTTTGTAAAAGATCCACACCTAGCATTGAGGGAACTGGTTCCCTAGAATTTCCTCTTCAAATCCCACACCTAGGATACACTTTCAATTGTGTCTCATAGTCTGCTTCTTACAGGGCACTGTTTTCCAACAGCTGAGGTGAAGCAGTTACAACAAACAGAAAGCCCAGTCTTTTTGTATCATTTCCCTAACCTACATAATTGACATCATTGAAGAAAAAATTTATTTGAAAACACACACACACACACACACACACACACACACACACCAAAAAAAAAAAAAAAAAAAAAAAGCTAACTGAGAGGATCGTTCCTAGGCTCTGGCAGGTGAAGTTCCAGCTGCAGCTGGAATGAAAGGAACAGAAACAGAAGAAAAAGCAATAGCGTCTGCCTCCGCCAGTCCTCTTCTCTCCAACCTGAGGGCGTTGTGGAAAGGACTGTCGCCAGAGCTCACGGGACAGTTGGTTCACTGGTTGCACTGGGGCGAAAACTGACCTAGGAAAGGGCAGCTAGGAGGTTTTAAAACTCGGCCCCGTGCCTCGAAGTCTAAGCTGTGTCTTAGTGGGAGATGCAGGAGCTCTACCGGAGAAAAGGGTTTCCAGTAAAACAACCCTTGCCTGTGGAGCACCTTCGATGAGAAATTTTGCTCCAGGCTAAAGCTGGCTTCAACATGCTAGCCTGGAGGCGACTTTATTTTCAGAGATTCTGCTTGGCCAGTTTAACGGAGTGGTTGAGCGGCATGACTAACGCAGGTGTCCCCTCGTCCTTGCTTTGGTTCTTTAGGGCAGCTATTGAAAATTCTTCGGAATGATATTCACAATTGGACATTTTTCCTTATGAAATCGATGCAGTTCATGCAGAGAATTTGGAACAATATACATGTTCAGTCCTAGGTGATTTTGTAAGTTGGACTAAATGATTTGAGTTCTTCATATAGTTTTTATTTAAAAATCCATGTTTGCAGATGCTTCCCCATCACGAATACCAGTGCTCCGATCTGATATTTGGAAGCCAATATATGTATGTATTTAGGGTACTGAGTCACTATTATTCTGTTTCTCTCAGAGAAAGATTTTGTAAGTCCTGTCCATTTCCCATGTTAGGGACATTACAAATGTTCATGAGTTGCCCACAATCGGGCTTTCCTCACAGAGCTGGGCTAGCCAAGGGGCCAGGCAGCTAGCGGACAGCCCCGGCTAGCGCTGGACAAGCCGCGTGCTTCATGATTTGTGCAGCATCTGCTTTTATGAAGACTCACATCACATGGCAGCTTTGGCTCTGCAAGCCATGGTGTTTCAGAAAGGAGCCTATGCCCGGGGCTGATGGGCTGTCATTGCTAGGCAATTTTCCCCACAATTCCAAACTATGTCCTGGCTTTCATGGAAAAACTTCAATTCCTATGCATTTAAAATACTTAATGGAAAATAATGCGTAAGAAACTGGGAGCCAAGTCGCTCTCTGTGTCCTCTACGAGGGACTTCAGCTTCAATCTCTGCTGGATGAGTCTTGCCTTTTACTGTCAGATACTGATAAATAATTTTGAGCATCTACAAGTTATATATTGTATTACTTTATAAAGTTTATACTCATGAGATTGTACTAATATGTTTTTAGATTAAAAAAACTTCATGTTTTGCCTTTAGAAAAACAAGCAGTAGTAAAACTTCTGGCATTTTCTACGTTCACTTCAGAGATGAAACTTCGTGTTAGAGATTACCTCAGATATCAGCTTTGATAAGTGATAGTTGGACATATCTAGAAGATATCCTTATCTCCTTGGTTAGGAATTTCTCCCCAGAAGCCTGGATCTGAAACTCTGTTACTGTGGTCCTCTGGACTGAGGAGATAGCTAACCACATGAAAAGGAAAAAGAACTTTGTTTTAAGTCAGTATCACAGCACGTTTCTTTGCTTTTTATCCTTTTCTTCTAGTGGCCAATGGACCTATATCAAGGTTGAGCTATAGCGGCCCTTGCTCAGAGATGGTTTCCTTAGCCTTTGGGACCCTCCATGGGTCACTTAAATTTCTATATTTAGAGTGACCATAGCTGTCATATATTAGACTTTTAATTTGTGTATACGTATTTCTCAGTTTGCTTTATGTGTTTCTAGCCTTATCAAGGCTAATGCTATTTCCTGAAAAATAAGACCTAGATAGAAAATAATCAGCCTTGAAAACTGGATGTTCAACATTCCAACCTCCAAAAGAGCAGGCCGACTGGGGCTGGCATTTTTGGTCTCTAATTTTGAAGGCTGATTATTCTTCAGCAAGGACTTCTATTTGGGGAAGGAAGGGAGTGTGGTTTGCGCTCACTGGCTAAGTACTGAGTGCTCTTGGCCAACCTCTTCCTCGGACTGCTACAAAACCTCTAAGGTGGTGCCTTGGTGAGGACTCACCATCTTCCTGTGGTCTGTGCTTTATATTCTTGGAGCGCGGCTTCAGTTACACCACACCTTCTCTGCAGCTTTCACGGGCTGCCCTCTTAATTAAGGGTTCTCTCTTCCTCGTATCCCAGGCCTTCCATAATCTGGTTTCTTCCAAGGTTTCTAACGTTAGTTCTTTATTACTTTCTATAGCCCATACTTAAAATCAATATACGATAGTCACAAAGCCTGAGATTTATTGAAATGTTTTTACTTCGTACTTATTCTTTCCTGACCTGAATGGGTATCAGTGCAGTTGATCTTTGTAATAGTCGTGAGGTGAGTACTGTTTTTTTTTTTTTTTTTTTTTTTTTTTTTTTTTTTTTTTTTTTTTTTTAGTTGTCATTTTGTATGTGAAGAAACTGCAAAAGCAGTGATCACCATTTTGTTTCCCTCTTCAGTTTCAGTTATTCTACAACTGTTGAGGAGACTCGTGCCCAGCACGTACGCCAGGCTGGACGACTGTTCAGCAGCGGGGTCCATCGCAGCAGGCGGGGCTGAGCTGAGCGGGCTGCCCAGCCTGCCTTCAGTGAGGCCGCAGTGTTTTCCAAAGAAAGCTCTCCCTGCATTGAAGTCTGACGAATGAGAAACAGACTGGAATAGTGAGTAATGGCGGGAAACCACTACAGGGTGGAAACAGCAGGCCCAAGACCTGAAGGGGCAAGGTCCTGAGGAACTTGGTAGCAAAGTTATACGTAGGGCGGGGAAGAAGTTATAAAGTTACCTCAGAGGTCACCCTTAAAGGGAGTGAAGGCAACTCGTGTTTTTTTTGAAGGATTCGCATGTAGAGAGACAATCCCTTTCCACACTGTTCCAAAAGGAAGACTAAGTAGCAAAAAAGAACACATGGAAGTTAGAATATGATTGTTTGCAGTTTTAAATTAAATATAAGCCTTTCAACTATTAGATATATCCAACAGTAGAACAGGTAGAGGTTTTCTGGTCCTGGATGTTTTTAATTACAGGTTGGAACAGGTCCTGTTTTGTGACTGTTTGAGAGTTAGTTTTTCATTGTCCCATGGCTAAGGAATTTAAATTGTTCTCAGGGTAACTTCCACTTCACCTATCCTGGAAACCATGACCATATTGGCAAGGATGATGTGGAGAAAAGATGATGGAATGTTACAGTTTAATTTATGGAATGCAGGATTTGTAGAAAAGGGCTGATGAAATTTAAAGTTAAATATGTGAGCAATCTTACATCCCATAGACTGAGAAACCGATTTGCATAAATAGTAAAAGAACATAGCACCATCGTCTTCCATGCCTCTGTAGTTTAAATACTGTGCATAGATACTCCACTGATCGCCTGCCAGTTGTGGGTGTATACCAAGTGGTGCTCACGAATTATTGAAATGTGCATATGTTAAGACAGAAAGGTAATAATTGTTATCAATAGAAAATACTTCAATTAGGGCCAGTGAGGTAGCTCAGCAGACTAAGCACCTGCTTTGGCAAGCGCAGGGACCAGGGTTCGATTCCTGGTCCTGCACTCTGTGTCAGGCCCACCCTCAGGCACACTGAGTTGTTGATGGAGTCTAGGCGTGGTGGCACACACCTGTCATCCCAGCACTAGGGAGGCTGAGACAGGAGGATCACTATGAGTCCGAGCTGCACAGTGAGACCCTGCACCAAATACATAAATGGAACAAAAACAAGAAACAAACAAACAACCAAATAAAAAAAAACCCAGAAAATAGTTTACTTATCAGTGTTGCTGCTATAAGGATACTGTCTGACTTCTTTTACTATATATCTGTATATAGTCAGGGTTCAGAACTCACCTATATGTCATTTATAGGTATAGAGGAAATATGTTGGAAAACTGGTCTTGTGAGATACTTGGGACCAAAAACGTGGGAGCAGAAATCGCCCCCGCTGCCATTCTGTTCCAGGACATGCAGTTTCCTAGGAACTTACCAGGATCTGAAAGGCTTTTGCAGTTGTTCCTGGGTGCGGCATCTCGTGGCCTGATTCTGTGCAACCCTGGTTACGGTTCTTCCCTAGAGGTGGCAGCCAACTTCCGCCAAGTGCTCATATCATCCCTTTGTTGGCGCTAGCAATTCTTTGGGCAATATGCATCTTTTAAAAATTTTATTTATTTATTTATTTATTTATTTATTTATTTGGTATAATGTCTCACTACATAGCTCAAACTCATAGTGATCCTCCTTTTTCAGCGGACTAATGTGCAACTACGTGTATCCTATCAAGTATGTACTCTGTCTCAGGGTCCTCTGGGCTGGGCTTATAGGCACATGTCACCCTGCCTAGACTTGGTGGCCAGCTTGGCGTGCCTGGCACCCCTGGGGCTCACAGGTCGTGGCATGAGGTACCAGGGATCGAAACTGGGTCCCTGAACTTGCCAGGCAGGTGCTTAGACCACTGAGCTATCTCGCCAGCTCCAGAAATATGGTGTCATAATAGCATTGTAACTTGCAAAATAGTGGGGATAGTATTTTATAGCACATTAAAAAAAATCTACGAAGGTGAGAAGAACTTGGAATGCCGATTAGAAGGTGATGTTTCCCAAAGTCTGGGTACTTCCTAAATATGGTGTCATTATTTTAGGAAAGTGCCCATTCTGCAGCTAAGCGGAAGTAGAGAGACACGAATATTTAGTTTGAAAAACTGTGTGTGGGGAGAAGAAGGGGTCAGAAGGAACTTTGGGGAACAGAGGGTCAGTACTGTGCCTCCTTCTTCAGTCCAAATACGCCAAGTTCTAGTTAAGAAGGGAAAATCATTAGAGTAAAAATACTTTAAGAACCATCATTTACCTTTGCTTTTCATTAGGAAAAATAGCTTTATAACTTAATAAATCATGCCCAGAAAAACTAAATTTAAACAAAGAATAATTGGCATTCTAAAAATGAAGAATAGGGAAGCCATAAGCTCTGAAAAATGTGTTTCACAGTGGTTATGTAAGGGTCAATTAATTCATGGAACTATTTTTTTCCATCCTAATCTTAATGTAAGATCATCTTATGAAAGAGTGGTTAAAGGGCTGCATTTATTTTTATTTTTATTTTTATTTTTTAGAATTTTTTATTTTATTTATTTATTTTTTTCTTGTTTCAGAACCTTTTTTTATTCACTCATTTTCACGGCCGGCTCAGCCCAGCCCGGGGGCAGGGCTGGCGCAGCATGTGGTGCTGGGGATCGAACCGCGGTCCCTGAAGCCGCCCAAGCTTTCCCAAGCAGGCGCTTTAGACCCCTGAGCCATCTCGCCAGGCCCCCTAAAGGGCTGCATTTAATAACATTGGAATCCTAGTTGGTTATTTTATCGCAGTAGGTTAGCTTTCTCAAAAGGTCAATCTGAAAAGCTCTGTCACTGATAGCGCTGTGAACTAACCAAATACATTATACACAGAGTCCCAGGTAAAGGTGAAATCTATGTGACTTTGAATGGATGGTCGGCGCAATCTTGGTGGAGCAAATAAGTGCGTTCCAGCTTCATTTGGGACTCATTTTATACCTGTGACATTCAATGACATCTATAAACAAACTTTAAAAATCCCAACAACTCTATACTCTGGAATTTTAAACATATTCCATTTTTTAAATCATGAAACTATGGACCTATTCTTGTGACAGTCTTTGTAGAGTATGGATGGTTTAATAGAAATTAAGAATGCAGTCCGTTTGGTCAAAGTAGTTCTATAAATTAGCCTTTAAGTAAAGTTTTATGAGGCTGTTCAAAGAGCCCTCTCTACCATAGAAAAAAGTTATAAAATTTCTATTTAAAAGCCGATGCCTTGCTTCACTTCTCTCATAGATTTAAAATTCTTTGATGTATTCTCCTCCACAGTGCAAAAATCAATCAAATTGTATGCATTGTTCTTTAAATAAAATATAATTCTTTTTTTCATAGTCTGAAACATCCTGTGCGACCTGGTTCCTAGGTATCTTCCTAAATCTAGTCCCAGAATATTTTCCCTTTCACTGTATTGAAACTGGCCTTTAATTCAGATCCTGAAGGCTGGACTGGTCTCTTCTGACAAGTCTTTGCATAGCTGGTCCCTCTGCTGTGCTCTGGGCCTGGCTAGCTCTGTCCTACTCTTCAAGTTGGTGGTCTCGCTTTGTCTTTTCTCAATGAGCCCTCATTTATAAAAAATTACATTAGTGTTTGATTGTTGAGTTCCTTAGTTAACGGGTGACTAATTCATTAACACAGCAGCCAATATATGATTGGTAAGGAGGCACGTCCTCATAATTACTGATCCAGACAATAATTAAACATAGGTCTACTGACTGATTCTTCACGACCTCGGCACAAGTGCCGTTAATCCTCGTGGGGTACGGTCTGAGACGCACTGGGACAGAAGGCAGTACCTTCCAATCCTTTTGAAGATTTTGAGACATAAGTATCAGGTATATTCTGATAGATTTCAGGGGCATTTTAAGTCATGGTTATTCAGTTTTGGAATTTTATTTAAAAAACTTCATGATAATAAAATATTGGAAAAATTTCAGAACTTACCAAATAATTCATTAACATAGTCTGATAATACTGTGTTTAGTTTATCTATTAGAAAACTGATCAGTGTCATATAATAATAGACATTTGGAAGCGTAACTGTTTTGTATGGTTTATACCTCAGTGCAGGAAAGCAAAATATGGCTAACTGCTCAGGAATTACTGAAAACATTTTTTATTTTTATAGACAATGCCTGTGATATGACTAGTGTAGAAAAGTTTGCTTATCTTGTTGGGAGTTAAAGATTATATCATGAAATGAGCTCTAATCTAATCTGAGAGCTGCTCTGGTTTATTGTCTAGGCAACCCAGTGAAAATATTTTAGGCAAAGCTTGAAAAGAGGCCGGAACACCAAGAAAAATGCCAAGAATTGGGTTAATTGGCACAGCGCACAGCGGCTTGGCACAGTCAGGAGAAGTGGCAGGGCACCGGGAAGCCCTACCAGCAAGTCGGTGTGCGCAATTAGCTCGCTGAACTTTAACCCTTCCCGAATAATTAATGAGTAACCGAGGGGATCAAGACAAAGACACAAAGTGATATGGCGGATGCTAGCAAGCAACACATCAAAGGAGCCTCATAATTGGCCCTGTGGCTTTCATGCTTTGCCCTATTTCTTTCAATTCATTGACTCAAAATAATGGGTTCAGGTTCATTATCAACAGGTTTGATCTGTAAGAGCACAACATTGCCACAAAGCTGGGACTGGGGTAGAGTTGTGGGCTGAGGAAGAAGTTGCCCTGAGGAAACCACTCTCCGAAGAAGGAAAAGAGCAGATTCCTTCTGGATGAATCAGCAGCTTTCACACTTATTTCCAGAATCTTCAAAGCCTCACACTCCCAACTCGACAATGCTGGAATATGGCTGGTGTGGGCAGGTACGTGCATTTTCATTTCAGTGATGTTTGAGACCACGCGAGAGGCTCTGCCCTCTTTGTAGTATTTTAAATGAAGTTGAATTCTTGACGCATCCCATATAAAGACATGAAGGATTTTGTCACTCCAAGCATGTGACTGCGTACTACTTTTATATTTTTGACTTACGTATTTGCAAAGGTTGTGAATTCACTTGGTTATTTACTTTGTAATTACCATGGAGGGAAAAGTGGTACACTGTTAAAGAATTTGGGGGAAAGGTGCTCCGAATTCTTCAATTTAATGATGCATATTTGTTTTATGCTTATATATGTTTTAATAACAACTTAAAATTTTGTGCTAAAAATATGCGAATCTTTTCAAGTTTTATGTTTTGTTATTTCATTTCATTTTATATATGGTCATTATATAAGTCAGGGTAAGTTTTATTTTTCCATTTAGGTCTATAAAAATTACTAATTACTGTAAAGTCTTTAGACTTTTGTAATAGTTCTACACTTCTACTATTGAAAATAGACATGCAATTCTTGATTTTCATTATTATACTATCACATCTATTTTCAGAAGCAGAAATGTAGATCTATTACAAAATTCCTAATATTAATATTAATTTGAAACTAATTAACACATTTGACACTTATCATTTCAAATATTTTTATAGTACTTAAGATTATCATTTTATCTCAAACCGATCCACATTTTGAACTAGTATTTATTAAAAAGCTTCTATATTTTGAGCTATTTGTTCTATTACATTTCTTAAAAGCATGCTGGGTATTGGTGAGCAAGCCCCACATGTGTCACTGATGCTTCCCTCAATTTCCCTACAACTGAGGACGCTGTAAACTACCAAATATGAGATGGAGTTAGAAATCTACTTTTCCGATTTCCATTAAATAAAACATCTATTAAAATGCTTGGAAAATGATTGATGGAGATGAGACTTCCTGGAGATATTTAACTAGAGCCTTGTTGCAGGCATTAAATCTATATATGTCTATAATGATGAAATCTGTGCTAAGTCATGCACTATATCTGCTAGATATTTACCACTGCCCAACAAGCTACTTGTGACATCATCACTAATTCTATTAAGACATGGCTAGAAAGTCATTGCTTCCCCATAATAAACCTTTGAATCTACAAATTGAGCTTTTGCGTTCCCTCATGGATGGTGCTTAATTAATATGACATATTTTCTATCATAACTTGTGTTAGGTTATACATGCGACTGCTGATTTCTAAAAGGAGGAATAGAAGGCATCTTTTCGTTCTGGTTGACAGACTTGCTAATACAAAATACTGGCCAAATATTTCCTGTAGTGAGCTAAGATGTCTTGGACTTACAGTTTTAGAGTTTTAAGGGTCCTTAGATCTCCTGTTTGGTGAGAGTTTATCAAGTTAATCTAGTAGAAGGTTTTTGTAGCTGCTATAAATTACGCCAAGTCTCCATCGAGGAGTGAATCAATGGGAAAATGGGGTTCAGTTTTAAGTTCTCACTCAACAGGCAGCAGACACATGAGATTGTGTACACGTACACATACATCTGCATGCATTCCGGACTTTTGAGTGCTAAGCATTGCCTCATATAATGAGTGTTGTAATAGGTGGACTCAAAATTATAAACGAGTATGTCACTGCCAAGGGCAGCCTCTTGGGTAGACAGGAGTATGAGCAAAAAGAGCAATTGAATAGTGTTCAATATTATCCTTAAGGTAAAAGCAGAGTTCTTCCTGGGCAGAAGGAGCTGCTAAATGTGCATAAGGAGAACCCTGGGAGGTTGCATGGAAGACATGATGTTTATGGTGGTCTTTAGAAATAAGTAAACATTAACCAGGCAGGAGAGTTGGAAACTGAAATGTAGTATGTGAGTTTACCAAAGCGAAAAGCATAGTGCACAACAAGCGGGAAGCGCATTGCTTACAAGATTGTCTGTCCTACAGAGTATTGGCTAGAAAGTTGTTGGGTTATTAGGCTAATGTATTAGGTGGGGTTAGGTTGAAAAATATCTTTCACCTCTCATAAAGAATTTGCACTAAATTCTGAAAGGAACTTTGGAATACCAATTATAACACATGGTTTAGAAAGATGTATGTAGGCAGAGGGGAGCCGCGGTGGAGACCAGGGTTTGGTGGTAGCACCAAGGATTGCTGGGAAGTTGTTGGAACTGTTTCGAGAAGAAATCAATACTTTCTCAGCTGAGACAGGGGCAGTGGACACGGAAAAGAGTGGGCTAATTTAGAAGAGGTCTAAAGACCTACATAAGTACCACATCTTCCACGCAACCTCCCAGAAGTCCCCCTTGTGCATTTAGTGGCTTGTTCTGCCAAGGAAGAATTTTGTTTTTATCTTGAGTATAATATTGAACACCATTAAATTGCTGTTTTCATTCTCACACCCGTCTCCCCAAGAGGCTGACCTTGGTGGTGACACACTCATTTATAATATTTTAGTCCACCTATTACAACATTCATTGCTGACATGGATTTCACAGGCTTTGATAATAGCAGGTTGAAAAGTGGGTACAATTGAGGGAAGACCCCTAAGGTTTGTATCTGGGGGTGTGGGATGCTACTGCTTAAGAATGAAATGAAAATTGGGGAATATCGCCTCCCAGAGGTACAATTCAGAGACCTCCAGGCTCACCAGTGTAAAATGTTCAAGTTAATAAGAGCTTTGGTTTTGTTCACGAAGCTGTCTGAGTGGTATCACCATTTAGCTTTAGAATGTTCTCACCACTCCATTTCCAGCCCTACCGTGCTACTTCCGCTCCCCTGAGCTGTCAAGGTACTCACGAGCTCCCCACCTTCTCCGTTTCTGACTCCTGTTGGCTGTCTCACCTAAGCGGCCTCAGAAAGAGGCCATCCTTTGTGAGCAACTTCTTAAATAGCTGTAAGCGTCATCCACAGCTCAGTGTTCAGCAGAACGTCGTTCTTTGTTCCTGCGTCCGCGTTGGCCCTTGTGAATCTTGATGCTGTCACATTTATTCTACATGCAGAAATTCCAAGTGGACCTGTTTTATTATACTTCCATAAACATAACGGGTATCATTATTCATCAGACTATTGCATGACTTTGCTATTTTAAAGAACTGCAAATTGCTTCCTAAAATGGACGAACAATTGTATATTTTCAGTAGAAATGTATGAAAGTCCCAAACCCTCCATGTCATCATCAAAAGCTGTTATTGTCTCCTTGCATATTGCTACCGCTCTGCGCAGGAAGTGGTCCCTCACTGCACTTTTGATTGACAATTCCTTAATGAGTAATGATATTCGACATCTTTCTCTACATG